>JAWDGP010007969.1:527500-617500 GCA_033675545.1 Elysia crispata
GTGATTAACTAAGGTAGGCTACGAGAAATGTTTTTGGGTGGTGTATATGTACGTATGTGAAAGAGATAGAGATAGAAAGATAGATAGATAGATAGATAGATAGATAGATAGATAGATAGATAGATAGATAGATAGGTAGATAGATAGATAGATAGATAGATAGATACTAAGATAGATAGATAGATAGATAGATAGATAGGTAGAGCTACAGCGACAGAGAAAGAGAGAGTATATGTGTATATGTGCTTGTTTGAAAGAGATAAAGATAGAAAGAGAGATCGATAAATAAATAGATAGATAGATAGATAGATAGATAGATGATAGAGATACAAAGAGAGAGTATGTTTATATGTGCGTGTGTGAAAAAGATAGAGATAGAAGGAGAGATCGATAAATAGATAGATAGACAGATAGATAGAGGGAGAGAGAGACAGAGAGACAGAGAGACAGAGAGACAGAGAGAGAGAGAGAGAGAGAGAGAGAGAGAGAGAGAGAGAGAGAGAGAGAGAGAGAGAGAGAGAGAGAGAGAGAGAGAGAGAGAGAGAGAGAGAGAGAGAAAGAAAGCGCGACGGAGAGGGACAGAGATGGGGAAGTGTCCTGGTGAGCCTGAAGTGAGAAAATTAGATTGAAAAGATGGATATATAAAGGATTTATACGGCCAAAAGCCGTGACAAGTAGTAGCGAGTTTACCTGCAAGTCTCAAAATTGTTAGAGACTTTTTAATCACGAACATACTGGCAATTGTTCAAATACAACGGTTTTAATGCAAATAATATTTATAGACTTTTTGCTTATTAATTTAAACATAATCAACAAGAAGTAGGCCTATGTTATATCTCTTTATGCTCTTTAACGATCATATATTGTAACTAGCTTAATTTACTTTAATGGTCAGCAACAAAATTTCAATTTCAATCCGTTTAGATAGCTCCAGAATGAAAATCTGTTTGCGGCATTATTAAATTAATATACATGTAGCTGAAATGATTATCCAACTAGCTCCGTTTTCCTTTTACCCGGTACCTGATTGTGGAGGTTAGAAATTTCGAAATAATGAAAACTTAATGGTGGATACGATGACACAAATTGTGATAATTAATTAGCATGACTTCTTTCATTTCATTTATAGAAGTGCTTGAAGTCGATCTTACTGATGTTCAAACTATCAACGGTTTAAAAGAAACTGATGTATCACACATCGCCTGTTGGTGTCCTCTCAACCAAGGATACCCTGTCATTCGTCTTTAAACAAGAGTCTGTTAAATATAGTACTTATTTATTCAGCTTTCTTATTTGAATACATGGAATTAAATTCAAGCAAAGAAATTTCAGTGTTAATAATCTGTGTCTCAAACTAGCCGTATGCTTTTAGATGGTCGAAAATTAACATTTTTAAAGCATTAATAAAAAGATCTTTAGCTCTGAAGTTTTACACCTGGTTCTGCTAATGATGTTGTAAATCGCAGGTACGCAGACAGGGACTTTTAATCAGGCATTGGCTGAAGTCAACTTCATGACTCTCCAGATTTATAGGTTCTATTGCCAATGTTAAACCCAATTTTTTATTTTTATGAAACTATACCGTAAACGAAGTGATTCGCAAATCACTTCAAATCTTCGACTGCATTTCTGTCAATCTTTCAGTAGTATGAAGGAAAGCTGAATAGTGGAACTATGGTTCAAGATACACCTTCGAAGTTTTACTGAGGAATAGGACGGAAACTTTCTTGAGTGCAACAGTTCAGCCTTAAGAAAACAAGGTGCTTCATTTTCTACATTTCTTGTAATAGAAATACGATCCATCTTTATATTATACTTAGATTCGTGCTTCTAGAGTTCTTTAGCTTCACTTTGCTTTTATGAAAATTTATGTAATCAAATTATGAAAGTATGAAACCCCCAATCACTACCACCATTTTAAGTAATTATAAACAAATGGAGCGTAGTCAGAGAACACATACGATTAGGACCAAATGAAATAATCATAAATCTTACTAAAAGTCTCTTTAAACAAATAAATGAGTGAGAAATGTAAGATAAACCCACTATATGTCTGTTTACTTGTTTAACCGCCCCTGTTTCTACGATTTTCTGCCTAACTAGTCTTCACACCTACATCAACGGACTCAGTGCCAATTCCTATCCCATGTGGGACGTCAGAAACTTGCTTTCACTTTCGATTTTAAGTAGCTCACGTCGTACCGGTACTAAGACTGAATCTTTAAATACTGACTTGGACAACTTTGGTAACAGCAAATCTTGACAAAAATTCTGACCCTTCAGAAGATCTAGATTATATAGGCTGGAAATCTAGATTCTACTGTAGGAAAGCCAAATTAGTGTCTGTCTCAAACTAAAAGGTGATACACTGGAGTGCGTCAGGTCCACCTAGGTCTATACCCAGAGCTTCTCCGCATAAGATTCCTCTGGAAACTTAGGGGACATTAAACTTATTCAAAGATCCATCTGACACCAAATTTGTATAGTTTCAGCTAGATCCATTGCCATGCTATTTAAGTACTTGTACTACAAATCCATTCATAGTTAGATAGCATATCAGATCTGTCTTGTCATCTAGTAATGTGTCAAAGATCAAAACATGAAAATATGATGTCAGATATATATATATTTAGGATGGGCTGAAGAGGTGCTAGATTTTGGTTTGATACATGTGCTGATTTTTGTACTTGCTGAGCCTGCAATGGCAGTAGAATTAAAACAGACTTGGTCTCGTCAGCAAGATATACCAACTTTTCGTCACCTCTTGAATTTAAACTCAGAGACAGGGCAATTTAGTGAACTAAATGGATTGAATTTATTGTAAAAGATAATATTTTATATAGTTATTTCATTAGTATTTTTCCTAGAAATCTTCAGATTTTAACCTCTGTTAGAATGCATCATTGGATGTCTTTGATTGTTTTTTTTTCTATTTTTTAAAAACAGAGAAATAAAATATTGGAATTTCCAAACTGATTGCTTGGATCTGAATCAAGTAAAAAAAATAAAAAAAATAAAATGATCACAGAAAAATACTTATGTCTGACTAATCAGATACTCTTTAGCTGCCCTTGGATGTATTTGAAAATAACTCAGCCCCTCACCCTTTCAGCATAAAAGAATTTTTTTGGGTTTATGATCCTTATAACTGATGATGTTAAAATTGTTAATGTTATGCTGATAAAGCAGCTACATTTAGGCTACACTTGTAGAAATTTAAAAAAATATATTCGAGTTCTTTTTATTGTACATATATCTATGCGGGCACATTTTATCAGTTTGAATGAACTTTCAAGCTTATCTTTATTTACCTTTCTTGTTTATTACAGAATACTATAATTGGAGACAAGCTTCATTAAAGATGGGTGAAGGAGTGAACCACAAAGCTAAAAAATCAAAGAAGGAAAAGAAAAGAAATTTTCCCTCCGAAGAAACTTTAACGGAAATGCATGTACAAAAAGTTGAAAATCCTTGTACTGGAACTCAATCACAATTACATGTAAAAAAACAGGAAAAAGGCCTGAAAAGCAAGCACAATTCTATAGCTTCATCAGAAGATGCCACACCAACTTACCTAGGAGAACCTTTGGAAGCAGAGAAGTCTGAAGAAAAGAAGAAAAAAAAGAAACATAAGAAAGACAAATTTCTTGAAGATGAGCAAAATTCTATTTCGTCAATGCGTGCATTAGATGAGACGTCTTTTCGCAAGAAGAAAAAGAAATACAATGAAGAAAACAGTCTCCAGGCAACTGAAAAGCCAAATAAGGATGTTACTGAAGAGATAGGGTCAAAAAAGACAAAGAAACATAAAAAGAAACAAACTCAGGAATCTGATAGTAAGTCTGAGTTAAGAGACAATCACGACGATACCTTAAATACTTCTGGAACAAAAATGAAAAGCTTGCCTGATGACATTAGTAAGTCTGAGAACACAGAAAAGAAGAAAAAAGAAAAGCATGAAGAGCATGATGAAACAAATAATGGAGAAAATGTATCTATCAGTCTTAAGGACAAAAAGTCAAAGAAAAAGAAAAGGAAGAGAGAACAAGATGATGTGAGTGATGTTAAAGAAGTTTGTTGTGAAGAAAATACAGTTTCTCTTGATGAGATAAAACCGAAGAAAATAAAGAAAAAGAATTTCAAAGGAATAAAGTCTGAAGGGAAGACTTTCAGTGATGAGAAAAATGAACTTAAATTATGTAAATCTGAGTGTGAAACTGGTGAAAATCAAATAAATTTAAATGGCAATGATAAGAGAAAGAAAAGCAAAAGATCTAAAAGTACACCAGATGTTGGGTCTGAGGAAGCACATCAAAATGAAAAATATGTTGCTGTGAAGAAAAATTGTACAGATTCTAATGCAAGTACAGAACTTGTTACCTCACCATCGCAAACATCAGCAAAAGACCAATCTCAATCCACACATGTGGTGGGGCAATGGCAGGGGGACTTGTTTGGCAGTACAGAACGGCAGAATAAATTCTTAAGACTCTTAGGTGGCATGAAAAAAAACTGTGGTAAGGATTCTGCAAAACGCTCCACACTCTTCAAGTCTCAGGCAGATGCTCCGAAGAAAAGTTTGTTTGGCTCATTGGTTTCCAGAGTTGGCGGTGGTAGTGCTTTGTCAGTGTCAGATGCTGCTAACCTGAATCAAAAACTGGAGGAAGACTACAACAGAGCTTTGGACTTGAAGCTGAGCAAGAAGAGAGGAACAGGATTTGGTTTTGTCCCAGATCCGGCTGAAGGGAAGAAATTTCATATAGATGTCAACAAGACAAATTCTATAAAATTTGATGATTGATTCTCTGAATTATATAATTATACATTGTTTTGTAAATTTAGTTTATTTTTCAATAGCAGTGCACATGCACATGCATATATATATATATATATATATATATATATATGTATATATATATATCTATCTACTGTATATATAAATATATAGCTATTATTTGTTTTTCAGTATCCTGATAATTCGAAGTCTTTTTTTTCCCCAATAATTTTGAAATAACCAGACTCGACTGTATTGCTTTCAAGTATAGTACCTGGATTTTGATATCTCATCCTATTAAACACATGATGCTTTATGTTCTTTTTCAATGAAACTTTAGCTTTATAAAATTACATTCAGTTTCCGCCTAGATTTTAATAAAGTATAAGTACAAAAACCGAAGTCTGATTATTCGAATTTCTCATAAACCGAATTTTGCAAGATCATAGGTTTTTTTTTCTCTTTGGCTTTGTTAGAATCGGACTCGTATTTCGAAGTATTTCTGATTTGATTCTCTTAATTCGAAGCCGATACCACCTAATAAGGCATGACAAAGTGCTAAAGCTACATGCATCTCTCAAGCAGCAAGCAATGCCAATCATTGCCCAAGAAAGGCTGATCAGTGCGCTTACAAATCAAGAAGCAGCAGATGCATTAACAATTAAGTACCAGTAACAAATCCGTACTGATACTGATAGCAACTGGGACGGGGGAAGGGGAGGGTTGCTCGTTGCAGGCTCAGTACCCACTCACTCAATGAGTCTTAGACTCTGTTATACCCATTTTTGTAATTTGGATACTCTTAATTCGAAGATTTAATCCATTCCCATACAATTCGAATTATGAGATTTCCACTGTACATGAAGAGTCTTTTCTTGGATGAGAGCAGCCTCTTCACATACAATGTAGTTTGTTTGTATATTGTGAACCTATACCTTTTGTTATATAGTGCTCTCATATTTCTTGTTATGAATGGCAAAGGGATTTTGAATGATCTTCTCATTTTTTGCAATTTCTATACCTTTCCATTTAATTATTTGAGAAGTCCTTCACTTAATAGTTTTATCACAAACAAGAGACTAACTTTCAAACAATGTTTTTTTTTTTCTGTTCAATAACCATTAAATCCATGATGCTTTATCCTTTGAAAGGATACGTAATTTTAAAAGTTTAGAGTTTTTGTAAACACTAAGAGAGCACTCTATTGTTCTCGTTCAATACCAATACCCAGAATATCAACATAGGTCATTACTCATCACAATTTATCCTATAGGGGTAGGAAAGGATAATCAGCCAACATTTGATATGTCTTGATCTTTGATCCCTGACACATTGTCATCAGAATGCATTTTAGTTAAGATAATATAGTCACGTGTCAAGTTATTTTCAAAGCCTTTTCTCATCTTGGAGACTTACATATACATGGTTAAATGTTGTGTCGTTCTGTATTACTTTACCAAACTTGATGAAACAAAAAGAATCAAGTCTATGTTCTACTGTGATGTGATTGAAATTTAATTTCTTTCATAGCACTGACTTGACTGAGGCACAGTAGATTGATCTGCATTAATTTCGGTAATTCCAGGGTCTGTATTTTGACATAACACAGGCCAAAGTGCAGAACATATAATGATATTTTTTTAACAAGCTTTAATTATGTTCTAAAATGCCTACTGAGTAAAGACATAACTTTATTCAGTGCATACTGCATTCAAAATTCGGAGTTTGTTTTCCTAAGGAGTCAAATACTTTATCTGCTTGTAAATGTACATATACATGTACCTCCTAATGAGGTTTTCTGAGTTCCTTTTGGGACTTTCCAGAGCATAACTCCACAGGTCATAAAAATTAGATTATAAATATGGTTTATTTTATTTGAGAAAAAAAATGCAATCATTTGATTAGCTCCTGTCAAATGGAAGCGTTGAACTTCTTTTTATGCATTCACTGTACATGTTGATTGTTTTTGTTAATATTTTCTTAGGTGATATGAAATTGTGCTAAGTCACTTAAAAGAATTGAAAATGATGTTTTCAGTAGTTTGAATAATAAATATCAAAATGTCTTTTTTTTTGCACATGTTGTAATTTGCTCTTCCTAACTGTCCCCTAAAAGATGCCTTGCCTAATTTCTTTAGACTGACTTTGTCAAGTTCAATACAGTACTTCATATCCTATAATGTTAAGTGGACTTCCCTGGTGTTATTCTCTTAAAATGGCATTATACATGCAGTTAAATAGGCTTTTGCAATTGATCAAATTCATATTTCACATTCATTTTCTTCATCTAAAGTATACTGTGTAATTAAGTTCTTTCAGATTTTTTCACATGTTTCTATGCTGCCTAGAAAACACTGAATTTGTTGCAAGTGTTATACATTGATTTAATTTTAGCATATCTAAGATAAAAATCATAAGTGACTTAAATGTTTAAATATAAATTTTATATATATAAAAAAAGAATGTCATGCTCCTTCCTCCTTAACAATTGCAGTCCAGTATGGTTATTTCAAGGTCTTTATGATAAAATTTAGATTATCTGTTAAAACAAAAATTGAAAAAAAAAACCCCACTAAAATCTTAAAAGTTGTACAGCTAGAAGCTGGCACTCACCCAAGCATTTCTTCCTTCCTCATGCCCACTTGCCAGACAGATATCAACGCCTTTGTTAGTAAAGAGTATTTATTGCACATTAAATTTAAAAATTGGACTATCGCTGCGTCGAATCAACTGGCTAGATCTAGCCAGTCATGATTGGTTTATCTACCTTCTGCACTTCGTTCCCTCATCTTACAGACCACAATAATTCACATTAATTTACTCTAGGCCAGTATTAGCTCCCTGCTCGGAGTCAAAGCAACACCTTGAGTGTTGACCGTCTAGTAGGATATGATATGAATTGTTTCTAGACTGCTTGTGCTAGAGGGATGGGCTTGAGCATGCACTCAATAGCTGAACCAATCATTTCTGGCTAAGTTTAGCCCGTGGTTGGATTCTGAGTTGGCCTATTAATTGCATTAGGAGGAAAAAAAACATTTGTAACAAACAGCTTGTTTCAAGACTTCCCTCTACTGCTGTATTGGCCTGATGGGATCCACCACTAACAAAAGTTTTCAACTACTGTCTTAAGTACATTGCATCTGTCCTTCAGAGTGCTACATTTTCTTAGCTTTTTTAAAACATGGGAAGCAACTCTAGATCAAAAGGGAATGTCAAAGATCCTCTTTTGCGCAGCCTGCAAGATTTTTTCCCCCTCTTTTTCCTTTAACTTAATTCAAAGTCTGCTTTTTTTTTTTTAGATACTTTGAAATCATTGGAATGTCAATATAAAAGCAGATTTTTCTTTAGATTTGACAACTTATTACTTTTTTTTACAATTCTAAATATGAAGTATGTGTGTTACAAATTTGCATCATTCTCTGTCTACTTCAAATTACTACTCGAGTCCTCCCAAAGAAACAAAAACATGATGCACAATAAACAGTGATGATTGCCATTTCTTGAAAAAAGATAACCTAAGACATAAGATAAATCTAAAAGCAAAATGAAAACAGGAAGCAGGGATTATATATAAAACCGAGAAAAGAGACTAAAGCTAGGTTTGTTCTTTAGAGCAAAAAATTAATAAAAAAGAACTTCTCATTTTTTACAATTTATAATCACTTTATAAACAAATTTCTTGTATCCTATCTAGTCCTTTAAAATAAAAGTTGAATAGAGCCTGTATATATATGAAGGTGATCTTACTATCATGCCCTTCACACGCCTGCTTCATTAGATTAATGTAGTTAATACTTTATACACATTATTTCTCTGTAAATTGTAACCAATGGCATTTATGATGGAGCAATGTTTGCTTTTTCTCCTGGGAGCACAAGTGAGACAAGGGGGAGTTAATGAAGAGTTTTTCCGTGCATCACAACAAAATTTACAACCAAATAAAAAATTACTTTAATTAGTCTTGACTGCTTTTATTCAGAAATAAAGTTCACAAAATTTAGTTTTATTATGAAGTGAGATACATTAACAAAACTTAAAACAAGTATGCAATGCCATTGTCTGGCCCAATATAAGATTCTTTGAGAGAAAAAGAGGTGTTAAAAGATGTATTACTAGTACTACTTTGACATTCACAGCCACAATTTCAATACCATTGAAAAAAAATCCACATAATTTTAATGAAATGAAAACTAGTGCTCATGTAAATTAAAAAAATATTCACTTTGTTCAGCCAATCACGCATCGTAATTGTTTTAAAGTTTTAAGAAAAAAAATCACTCTCAGTTCTTAGACTTTCTAATTATTAACTACGCTTAAGGCTATTGTCGGTGTTAAATATAAAAAGGCAACTATCCTCTATTTTAAAAAGGGATTAATTTCAAGTTTTGAAAACCTTTAAAAGCCTTTGAAGTGATCCCATTTGTCTGAAAAAAAAAAACAACAAAACAACAAAACCGAAAAAGGCATAAGACAAAAAACTGATCAAGGAAGGCAACTAACTGCAGGGGGGAGAAAAGGAAAATAAGCATCAAACTACAGGAAGTTGTTATAACATTAACTTTAAGTTTAAGCTTTGACTTGATTGAAAAAGAAAAATGTTTCTGACCTCACCATCAATTAGTATTAAGCAGTTCTATTGGGTTGAGAGTACTTATCAATGTAATTCAAAGCTACTGAAGATTTCCTTTGTGCAAAATCCTGCCCACTGTTAACTTATTATGATCTTCATTAACTTTCTGTTTTGACTCTCATTAGTGTGGGCTTTTGATCAAACTAAGGACAAAAATTATTCACATGCACTGTCATTATTGTAAATGATGTTTCAGAGTTCCATACAGGGCAGCAACAATTTTTTGACTCCATTCAATATATATAAATAATTTATAAAAATTTACAAAATACAAGTAGTTAAATCATATTGCCTTTGAACTCTAGATTATTGGTGTTCATATATCCAAATCAACAAAAGTTTTTTTTACAATTTTTGAAGCTATATTAAAATAAATTCATCTATCTTGATCACTGGCAGTGGCAATGTGCAGCTTCCATCGGACGTCTTTGTCAAGGGTAGGTGGCACAAGCAAAGCAGGATCTTTTTATTACAGGAAAAAAAGAGAAACAAATTGTGAAGCTAAAATTTAATAATAATTAAAAAGACAAATAATAATAATAATAATAATAATAATATTAAAAATAATATTAATAGAAGAAGAAGATGAAGAAGAAGAAGAAGAAGAATGATAATAATAATAAAAAAGAATAACAGAAGATGCCACGTCAATAAATTATAAGTACAAATAATTTGTCATCCTTTGAAAGAGTGATAGCAGTGAAAAAAAACTTCAGAAATTGGAAGCTGCTAAAAAATACAGTCATAGGTACAAGAACATGTACACAAAGTCAGAAGGATAGAGAAGAGAGATAAATTAATGTTACCTAGTTGCTCTCCCTCCTCTTGGAGAGTGTGTCCCTTCTGTAAAGCTTGTGCCACTGAATTTGCTGTTGAGTTCGGACCCAGACTCTGTGGAAGAAAGGTTAGAACAAAGGCGTAACCAGTTAATGATGAATTTGCTCATGTGAAATCGATCTTGCTATCAGTACGTGTATCACTCATAAGCCCTAATGAAAATGTAAAAAAAATCACTCTTGATTAATGTAATTGTAAAGTAAAAGATTACATTCTGATATGTTCATCTAATTGATAATTATATGGAAAGAGAATCAGAATATATCACTTTCAGTTTTCAGAAATTTGAGAAAAATGAATGAAGCAAAATATAACGTAATATAACAAAATTAATAAAAAAGAAGTTTTACTATAAACATTATAGTTACTGAGGGTAAAAGATACTATTGAAAGCTTTCCCATGATGATTTTAAAAAGTAGAGTGCTCCAGTATATTTACTGTTGTTTGAAATTTTTAAGGAGGGAGTAGCAAACTGGGTTAGTTACAATTTATTTATAGGTGACATCTGCGCTTGCTGGCTGATTTGATCAAACTATTTCATTTATAATAAAAACTGCTGTCTAAATGCATTTCATTTATGCTCACCCTACTAATACTTCTGCTGACATTAAAAATATATGCACTTTATATACTGTTGCTGATGCTACAACTAATACTACGGCTAAAAAAAATATAAAAGAAGATACATATAGAGCAGATCTAAAAATTACAAAAGAAGTGGCTTGCGATCGTACAGCTAGTTGTAATGCAACATTCAACTTTGCTTACTATTACTTCTACCACTACATCTACTACCAATACCACAACCATTACCGAGAACTGGTACCACTTCTACTAGTACTAAGTACTACAACCACTACTGCTACGATTACTATGTCAACCAGTTGAAGGATGGCTGCAGCAGATGCTATTAGTTTAACAAGAAACTCAATAAGAGTAAACTAGAGCATTGTCAAGAGCCTTTCATTTAATGTTATGCTCAATAACAAAGGAATGTCTCGCTACTGACAGAAAAGTTACTTTGTGTGAAAGAACAATAATAAAACCCCCCTCAACAAACTACAGAAAAAAGCCAAAAAGGCACATACCATGCCAGCCTGCAAGGACTTCTGGCCATACACCCAAATTTCATTAATGTTTGACTGGAATAACAGTAAAATTTCATTATAAGATCTTTGTAGCTCCATGGCTCTTTGGTCAAAGTTGAACTGTACCAACATTTTCAACAAAACACTGATGTCCTCTGAAAGATGGAACAAAATTTTGCTGTCATAAAAAAAAAGTTTTCATTCACAAACAAAAGATTTAAGAGGTTTTTGATGATATAGAATGAAGGCAGGAAAAGAAAATCCAGTTTTTAGACACAATTTGGAAAAATAAGCCTTTCCACATAATGAATCATCCACATCTTGTGAATTTATGAAAAATACAAGAAAGAAAAACAAGAGTATCAAAACAACACAGAAATCTTTCTTCAAATTGTCTAATCAGACTGCGTCTTAGTGCTATCATCTTTATATGCTCCCTACTTTTGTATGAGCTATTTTACATACTTATTAGTAACACATTAAGAAGATAAAATTCCATTATCATCACATGTATTTTTGTTCAGAATGCACCCTTTTCACGCTACTACTTTAAATAAGTATTTCTGTCTGGTTTGCCTCTACATCCAACTTAATTAAAACTTCATTTATCCATTTTGAAAAATTTTAAGTTAGAGACATATTCAAGTTAGACATGCTAAAAATCAGAAAAATATAAAGCAATGTAAAAAAACCTGGTTAACAGGTCTATACAATTAAAACAAATAATACATACACATCACATTTATATCTTAAAAAAAACTTTTTTGTGAAAACACAATTTTACTAAAAAAAATTGTGGAAATGTGAATTTTTAAGAAAAAACATCAATCCAAGCTTTAAAAAGTGTGCATTAATAAAAGGGGTAAATTTTTAATTATCACCATCCTAACAAACATATATCTACAGCTATAACAGCACTGAATGTTTTCTAATCCTTTTAATTAAAAACTCAAATGGCGATTGATAGAAATGCAGATATATACATTTCAGGTCTTCTATAATTTTTTTCATCATAAATGGTAGAGTTCCTCAAGATAGGGGTAAAGTAAAAATCTCTATGCAAACCACCTCTACTGTAATGCAACGCTTTTATAGTTTTATGTAGCACAAAAACATACCTTTCAGTCCATCCACTACTTTAATTATCTTAGACAATGCATCAACAAGTGCAAACTCCTCATTGGCACTCCCCTCTTTCAAACTCCACTTTTTATTTTCTGCTTTTCTTCTGGTCCTTGCTGATCTATAGAACAAGGGAAAAGAAATGGAAAAAAACAATGTCAATCTATCTATATCTATATAATTTTGTACTTTATTCATCCTAGATTTATCACACTCCAAATTAAACTTATCAGGGTTTGAGTTATATTGACTCTATTTCCTACTTACTCCTTTCAACAACATTTTCGACGAAAAAAGGAATCTGTTATGCCCCTAAAAATTCAGTTAACCAATTTTCAACTGTCCATAACTTTCTTCTACTTTTTTTTTTAAAGAGAAAAAACGCATGGCCTATTTCCCATTGTAATTTTATACTGAGAGGTCATTAACCTATATAATGAACATATGCGGATAGTAGTCATGTGACGTAAATTTTAAACTCACATATATATGAGAAGAAACAGAGCTGATACTGTACAAGCAATAACTGTCTATATCAACAGAACATGAAAAGTATAAGAAGAGTATGCTTACACTTTCTCCATGGCACAATTAGGCACCATGTAAACATGTTTTTAAAGAGAACCTTTTGAAGAAAAATACTCATCTGGTAATTTTTTTAGTGTGTATTTGTTCATCATTTTATTTGTTCATGACAGTAAAAAAAAAGGAGCATATACATGTGTGTATATAAGGAAATTTAAGATAAGTTTGTACTTAACCATTACCGGTAACACAGATTGTCAAAGATATATCAGTTTTATTCACAAGTAAATAATAATAATAATTCATCATAAATGGTGATAATAAGTGAAATACTGTGAGGTGTTTGGCTCATTCTGTATAATATCTTTAAAGTGATGGTATATTTTATGAGAGCATAGGCACATAACTTGAGCACAGTGGTAGGAAAATGTAAAGAAAAGTGTAAAATCTTACCCTGTGCCCTTCGTGAAGACTGTTGACCGAGAGCTATGTGTTGAGGCAAGGGAAGTCCCTGTTACACTTGTAGCATCAGAAATCAGATCAGCTTCAGCATCATTGTAATCTGCTGTACCCTCTACAGAAATGAAAGAGGTTTCATTTTAAACACACTGGTCTCCATAACAGTAACCAAAATCTCATATTTGTGTCCAAAACCCCCAGATTCTTTTCTTACTTTTTTTTTTTGATAAGCCTACGCATTTCAAATTTATAAAATAATATAAATTTTTTTGATCAACTTATCCTGTTCCTTAAGATCAAAAGGAAATTTAAAATGGATTCAAGCTTATTTTGCCTCCTAGATTTCACCTCCCAACACTAGTACAATAACAATATTATTTGTCTGACCTGACTAATAACAGTCCCCACTTCTGGGAAGTGCTACCACCAACCTCATGATTCCAACAATTGTAAATGCATTCAAAGTAATGTCCTCCATGCTCCATGCATACTCAAGATTTTGAGGGCAATCCGCAAGCTGTCTTTTGCAGTTATACATTAACTAGACAAACAGAATGAAGCGCATGTTTTGAAAAAAAAGTGCCTCTATAAAACAACTAATCTGATATGACACTATAGCCAATTGCAGACCTCACGAAAAAATTGTCAAAAGGACAGGAAAAAATATCACCTTCCCCCCAACATACACACACAAAAAATGTTCAAGTTAGAGCTTTCAGAACCACTCAGAGATGACACATTTTTATATGTACCAGTACTTTTGTGGAATATGTATATACCTAAAAGCTGTGCTGCAGCCTTTTCCTTAAGAGCTCTTACGACTTGCAATCTTGTCCTGTAACGCTCAAACAGCTCTCTTTGGGAGCTCAATAGTTCTGTGTGATGCTCAAAGCTCTCTTCAAGGGCTGGCAGCAAATGGGTCTCTATAAGATCTGCGCGTTTGAAACGATATATCTAAAAAAAAAAAAGAAAGAATCAAAAGTGTGATATGAGCTCATGAGTTATTGGACTTTCTCAGAGCGGAGAAGACGAACATTCCAGAAGTGGAAAAAAATTGATATTTAAATATGAACTTTTGTTATATTATGAATTTTATAAAACTGTTACATGATTATTTCTGCCATATTGGGTAACTCAAGATGAATGGAAAACGCAACAGGTCTAAACTTACCTTTTAAGCTATTATTCTGTTCTGAAAAATTTTTTCATGTATTTGATAGTCATAAGTAAATAATTAAAAAAAAATTGTTTTGCTTTGCTTTGCTTTTGAAAAAATTTGAATTGAATTTTTTTTTTTAGCTGTGAATTGTGTACCTCTCATATGCACCACATATCCATACTCTATTTTTGGATCTATGACATGCACAAGCCTTAGCCCTGATCAATTAATGAAAAATAATCAGCAGATAACAAAAGATACAGGTGTGTTGCTTCACCTTTCCCTTCGTTTATATAAGCCCCCTTAGCTTCCTCACATAATGGCAATCAAAGCATATCAGTTATATAAATTCACAAACATAATCTTGATATAAATCAAGACCATGATGTACGATCTTTCCTTATCACAAATGAAATTATTATATTGCGGCTATTGGTGATTGTAACGCATTATACTATAAGTTGATCTATTCATTTCCTCACCCTTTTTTGGTGCGTAACTTTTGGGTAGCGGATCTACTAGATCTATGTACATTATCTTATTTAGTTGCATAATGTTTGCATTTCAAGCCTATGAACTTAGTTTTGTTTATTGAACACAACCCATACTTGTATGGTCAAGATTCTTCTGGAATCTCCGACCTAGCATAGTAATGATCTCGTCACCCCTTGTTTACCTTTGTTTTGATTGATAGCTAATAGCTTATGACGTGTACCAAGAATATTCTCTTACGATTTATGTAATTCTTTTTCTGGATGATTCGACGAGATTTTGTATAACTAAGAATCGAAATTATGTTTAGTCAGTCAACACCGAGTCTACAGTGAGTCAACTTCATCGAGTCTACAGTGAGTCAACATCATCGAGTCTACAGTGAGTCAACATCAAGGCTACAGTGAGTGATTGTTTTAAGTCTACCTACAGTGAGTGATTATTGAGTCAACCTGCAGATATTGTACAGTCTAGTTCTTATGTTGGATTAAACAGTTTGCAATTTTTACTTGCGGGCTTTGGACTTTTTTCTACCGACAAGTCGTGCGGTTGGCTGTATATCCTTACATATCCCTAGACAAACAGAGCCTAACAGATCACCCCGATCATCAAAATCTGTTACAGTGATCATTTAAATATAAATTTGAAAGAGTTTTCCTTTTCTTTTTCTTTTTTTTCTTTGTAATACCTGTCTGAGTGCTTTTTTCCACTGAGTTCCCTCTATAAGGGCAACAATGGCCTCTTCATGGTCCTGGTTAGGATTGAAAATAAATCACAAATATAGTGAGGCGTTGCAACTTAAAAGAAAAAAACTGGAAAATTTCTCTTGTAACACAACTTATTCATAACAATGAAGTAGATGAACATTTTTTTGGTTAAGTGTAAACATTATACAAGGGGAAAGATGTATGGCGTGGTGGGCAGCAAATCAAATTATGTTCTTGGAAAACACAATATTGAGGTGCATGGTTAAACAAATAATGTGGTCTTTCAAAAGTGACCAAAGACAAAAATCTTTTGCTATGAATACAGTATTTTTGTACCTCAAGGACCACATAAGAAATGTTCACTAAATATATCATGAAAAAACATCTTTGAATATTGATTCATAATTTACAAATCATACTTAGAGTTAGACTTACCTCTGCATATTCAATTAATACAGTTGAAGCATCCTCATACTTCTGTCGATTTTTTAGTTCCCCTGTGACAATAAGTGTAAATAAAAAAAATTCAAATGCCTTCTTGAAAGTAAGCAATTTTTTATATTAGGGTGTCAAATTGAAAAAAAAAAGTAAGTAATAATAACAATCTTTCTCTCTACAACTCCATTACTATCTGCATGCTATAAAGTGCATAGTATTTCAATATTTGACGACTACTACTACCTCTACTAGTGCTACTAATACTACTAGTACTACTACTACTACTACTACTTCTACTTCTACTTCTACTTCTACTGCTACTGCTGCTGCTGCTGCTGCTGCTGCTGCTGCTGCTGCTGCTGCTGCTGCTGCTGCTACTGCTACTACTACTACTACTACTACTACTACTACAACTACTACTACTACTACTACTACTACTACTACTACCACTACTACTACTACTAATATCACTGCTAATACTATTACTACTACTGCTACTACTTCTACCAGTAAAATTGAATGTTGCAAAGGAGCTCCTCTATAAGAAAACACCTTTAAAATTTTCAAAGGTCTAGAGGAATCATGTAAAATAAATGGAATTCTCTTAATCCTTTGACTTGCAGTCAGTAATGCTCTTGTGGGGCAGAACTAAAATAGCTTAAGTAGAAAATCCACACTAGGTTAGGGGATAAAGTAATGCTTTCCCTTGACTATCTAGCATGCAGTTTCAAACAATGTAAATGGCTGAGACTTACCTGCAACCCTTACAGCAAGCTCGGATAATTGAGGTTTGCCATACCCCAGTCTGTGAGCCATGGAAAAAACTTGCTGCCATTCATTTGCTCTGCGAAAGGCTTCCAGCGCAAGCACCCATTCTTCTGCTTTAATATACTCTATTCCTGCTTCTTCATGACGATTCTTTGTCAGTAAATAGTCTCCATATAAAATAGCCATACGCTATAGGTGAGAAGAAAAAGATTCAGTTTTAAAAACTGCTGCTACAATCACAGCATACGAACTTCCTAAAAAATCACCAAATGCAAATATTATGTTCCTCAAAGTCCAAGAGTTCCTAAAAACTTACTTTTGCACCTCACCAGTCTCATGTACAAAAACAGCAGAAATCAAACATTTTTTTACGCCTAATATTTCTTGAAATCAGCGATAAATGTAAAAACTTTACATCTTTGCAGCTGATTAAGTTTGGAAATCTTAAGATAAATTAATAAAAAACTGAGGCATCTATTCATAATATGACCTCATTCTTTTCTTTAACGGAATGAAACTATATAATCATGATACTGTGAGACACATAAAAGATTAAAAAATAGGAAAACTGCACATTTTAATTTAACATGAAACAATGAATTTGCTCAAGTTCAACAAAAAAGGCAAAGTGCAACAATCTACTCTTTATATTATTTCACATATTTTTTTCAAGATAGCAAAAGAACTCATATCGTGAAAATATAAGATGCAGACTAGTTTTTCCAGCAGTTCCTGAAATTCATAAATAAATCTATCTTTTTTTTCTATTTCACATGCACACCTTGAACTGAGAAGTGCCTGGCTTGTACATGAGGAGGGCTTGACAATGCAATTTATGCTCAGACACAAGGCTAATACATTCTTCAAAATGCTCGTCACCTGAGAAAAAAAATAATGTCAGAATAAAGCAGATTCAAAAGACTTAAGATGATTTATGTTTAAAAAAAATTTGGATTTGATACTGCTTTGATTTTAGTTCAACCCTCTATGCTATTATCTGACTGTCCACTACTTAAAACTTCTAAATGAAAACCTTTCATGTGGAATAGATAATCAACAAATCAAAGTAAAAAAATAGACATAATTTGGTGTAAAAATACCCAAATTGTCAGATCAGCAGGTGAGATTGTTTCCTTCACGATTGTGATAAACAAATTCTTAACAAATCTCTTTAGCCAATCCACAACTTTCACCCTATTTGACATAATATGAAACTAGAATCTTCAAAAAAAAAATTGTAGCTGACAAAACTCCTCACAGAATATTTGCATCTTTATCAAAATTTCAGAATAAAAAAAATAAGCTTCTCATAAGCATAACTTGGACTGCGAATTTTATCTCACAACTGGAAATATCATAATTTGATGTTTAGGACCGAAAATAGACAAGAAAATTTAACTTCAGATATAAACGACCCAAAAAATAAGTTAATAAAGGTTAAAATCTATGCTTTTACCTCAGATGGAGAAGTACATTATTTTGGAAAAATATAAACAAATTTAGCCACCTTGCAAAATAAACAAAAAGAAGAAACAATAGTTTTCATGACCACTCACCACATTTTGATATATGCCCCAAAGCTTTTGAGTACTTTTTCAAATGCTTGTCAATTGAGTAATACCTATAGTTTTCTTCAAGACGGCGTAGCTGATTTAAAAATGGTATGTATTCTTTTGGATCCTGCGGAGATAAAAAAATAAGAAGAAATTAAGGTAATTTAGTTTATGATATTAAATCACGAGCTTTTTTTCTTTTAATATTGTGCTTAGTTTACCAACATGCTAAAGATACTTAATAAAAGTTTCTGAACTGGTGCCAAATACTAATGTTTTACCAAGCAGACAAAACGGAGATGAAAGAATAATAAACTAATTGTTCAACTTATGCAAAGTTACGTGCTTGTTAATAAATACTGTGTGCATGTATCAAAATACTTTCTAAGGTGCCTTTAGAACCTAAAAATAAAACCATAAAAACAACTGAAGTAAGCTTAAACAGTTTACATGTAATGTTACAAATTAAAATTAATTAGTCTGAAAAAGAATCTAATATTAATCCTTTGAATTTGTTAGTTGTATAAGAGGTTTTCTTTTTGATGCTTTATAAATGAACAGGTATGGGTAGGAAACACACGACAGCACCTTTTGAGATTTTTGAGCCACCATCATGACCAAATCAAAATTGTACGTGCCCAGGGCAACGTCATACAATGTGTTCACATCCACTAGGAACAGCAGGTAGTTAAGAGCTGCTTCAGCACTGTCCTCTTCTTGACCTATTTGAACAAAATAAATTAATTTGTGAACTAATAAAGACTATTTATTGCATTTAATGAGTGAACATTACTGTAAATGATGTATTAATGTGAAGTGTGCTTGACAGAAATTTAATCCCTGATACTCTGCAAAAAGCTATATTCATATTAAATGTGGAGTTTTAATTTATTCCACAAGCAACATAGTAGAATTGTATTCAAAATTAAAAAAAAAAAAGATTTTTCTCACTGACTTATATAAGACACTTCAAAATTGCAGGACACTTGTAAACCATGACTGACAAAAGGCCTAATTGGAACTTCATCTCTTTTCTTTTCTTTTTAATTTATACTTACTAATCTACTGAAAAAAATAAAAATAAAAGTTCTACTGTTCTACTTCAAACTGGTCATTTGTGAAGAAGTAATTTCAAGTGAACCAAATTGAGAATTATAAAGAGCTGGATTTTAGGAAATGCTCAGCAGTGGTTGGGAATAGACTTTGAATGAAAATGACTGAAAAATGCTTTTGTCTGTTGAATTCAAAGCTAATCGGCAATATAAAAATGCTTTTACCATATAACATTAAAAAAAATCCAAGGCATGTCCCATATAATGCCATATTCTGATCCTCAACTATTTTTTTTACAACAAAATGAACCGCAATATAAACAAATAAAATTACCCCCTGTTTGAAACAAATAATTCTTTATTTATGGAAAACTATAAGGAAAGATCACGGGCTCAGATAGAAATCAGCATTAAGGAAAGACATTACCATGAAGGGACCAAACAAGCTGTAAGGCTCTTTCCAGCTCTGGATTTGTCTTCCGTGCATAGGCTGTCAAAACAGACTGAATATACCTGTGGAAAAAGATTGCAATTAAAATAAAAAACGATAGTTTTCATAAAGGTCACATTTGAAAGATTTGGTGACAGCATAATATTTGGGACACACGCACACACAAAAGAAATAATTGAAAAAAAGAAAGGTAAAGCATTTATAAAAAATTCAAGCAAAAACCTGAAATTTTGAGGTCTATTTATAGATTTTTCATTATCCTAGACTAGACAATTTTTATACATCATTTTAAGGACTCTATGGTAAGAAATATAATTTAGAAGCAGCAGGAGAGCTATTTGATGTAAAAATCTGACAAATTTAGTCGTGTAAATAGCAATGAAGGAATTTGCGATGGAATCTTACAAAATGACAATGAGATTATTTTTCTCAACATTTAAATGATCTCTCTTGACCTATATGTTATTTCAGATTGTTTAAAGTTGACTTTTGTCAAAGTTTGGAAAAAAATAAAATAAAAAAAAACAACCAACCTGCAGATAAAAAGGAAATGCTCTAAAAGATGAAAGGAAAAGACCACTAACTGATTGACTCCAAGGCGCTGAAAAGCTGCTAAAAATGCATCACACACTGTATCCACTTTTGATATGTGCAGGCTTTGAGCATTCATGTTTGTGTTGGTCTCTTGGTTATAAGAGGCTGAATACATGGTCTTTGTCACATCCTCCTCACTGTAGGGATAAGTGGCAAATTAAAACAATTGATCTGCTTTTTCCAAGATTTTTTTCATTACTTAGACAGATATGCTAAAAATAAAATTCCTAAGTATAATATAGTTGCAATGCTAAAAAATGTTTTGGCTTATCTGGAGTTCTTTTGTGACAGTTGTGAGGGACACTTCACAAAATTATTCTTTTACCCAAATCAGTGGCTTCAACTGAGAACATTAAAATTTAATATAATAGACTTTTATTCTACCAAAAGCATATTCAACCAGCCATAATTATCTGTAACTGAAATAACTTATGGAAGATTCAAGTCTCCCACAAGTGCCTTTGTTTACAAGCTTCTCTAAAGAAATTTATCATATTTAGATGCAAAAAAAAATCAAAATGACACACTATTAATGATCTTTTAAAATACTGTACGCCTTTGCTCATGTCAAGGCCACCACTGGCATTGGATGATTTGATAATACAAGCTTAAGGAAGCTGAGGCTGCACATTTAAATTTTGTAAAATCTGGATGTTAAGATGTTGTACAGTGGAAACCTCAAAAACCGAAGTCTGATTATTCGAATTTCTCATAAACCGAATTTTGCGAGAGGGTAGGTTTTTTTTCTCTCCTTGGCTTTGTTAGAATCGGACTCATATTTCGAAGCCTTTCAGGTTCAATTCTCTTAATTCGAAGTCGATACCACCCCATTAGGCATTACAGAAGTACTATTCACTGCCTGAAAAAGACTGATCAGTGCGCTAACAAAGCGAGGAGGATCCTGATGCACAAAGAAAGGAGTGACGTAGAAACATTGATACTGATTGTAACATGGGGCCGGGGGAAGGGGAGAGGTGTTCGTGGCAGACACAGTGCACACTCAGTCAATGAGTCATAGATCTAGCAAGGTGTTTCACTGGCAGCGCTGTGATTGAGCGACGGTAGGGTGTGCGCGGAAAGAAGGGGGAAGGGGAGAGGAGGGGAAAAGGTGAGGGAGGCGCCCGAGTGCAGGGCCACAGACTGGGTTAAGTTTTTGTCATGACTGTCTCAGCATGCCACGAGATGCTACGGGTGGTCTAGGCAAGTAAACACACGGTACCAAGATCGACACACTGCTCAGTTTGTTTCCTCCACACCTATCCTGTGTACACCAGCTCACTTGTTGCTTTAGCACTTGTAGAGACAGTCACGTTTACCTATCTTCGTATTTCCACGCATCTAGATCTTATTCAAATTCTCTTCGAAAATGGCATCTTCTCAAGTTAATCCCTTGAAAAGAAAGCACACTACCCTCACCCTTGAAACCAAGCTGAAATTATTGAGTGAGATAGACAACATGGGAAAGACAACAATGAAAAAAGAAATCGCTGACAGTTATGGGATTCCAGCCAACACCCTCTCCACCATTTAAAAGAACAGAGAGAAAATAGAAAAAATGGCCAGCTCATCCTCTGTCAATTTGAGCAAGAAACGGATGCGAAGAAGTCAAGTGGAGGACGTGGATGCTGGTTTGTTGACTTGGTTCAAGCAATCAAGAGCTCAAGGTGCCCCTATTAGTGGACCTATTGTAATGGAGAAGGCGGGAGAGCTGGCCCAGGAGTTGGGCATTGATTTTGTGCCATGCTCTGGTTGGCTCGGTAGGTTCAAGCAACGACATGGGATCATTTTCAAGGCTTTTAGTGGAGAAGCGGCATCTGTGGACATGAGCACAGTTGAAACATGGCGAGGCTCTGCCTTAAAGGAACTTCTTTAGCTGTACAAGCCTGATGATATTTTCAATGCCGACGAGACGGGCATTTTTTTCAAATGTCTTCCTGACAAGACTTTAGATTTCAAGGGAGCCATCTGCACTGGCGGGAAGAAAGCTAAGGATCGGCTTACAGTGCTTGTTGCAGCCAACATGAGTGGCAAAGAAAAGCTGCCTCTGTTTGTCATCGGCAAGACTGCCAAGCCTCGTTGTTTCAACAACGTTAAAAGTCTGCCAGTGGATTATGCTGCAAACAAGAAAGCCTGGATGACAAGTGACTTGTTTGTCTCCTGGCTGCGAAAGCTGGACAAAAAGTACCTGCTGCAGGGACGGTCTATTGCCATGATAGTGGACAACTGCCCAGCGCATCCACACATTGACAATTTAAAGGCTGTCAAGCTTGTGTTTTTGCCTCCAAATACAACAAGCATTCTTCAGCCTTGCGACCAAGGCATCATAAACAGCTTCAAGCGTCTCTACAGGAAGGCTGTTGTGCAACGCTACCTGGTGCACATAGATACTGGGTCCCCAACGACATTTAATATCTCTGTCTTGGAGGCCCTGTACATCATGAAAAAGGCCTGGGATGATGTCAGCGCTACAATGGTGGAAAACTGTTTTCGCCATGCTGGATTCTCCTTAGAACAGGAAATCTCAGAGGCCGAGAGTGAGATCACAACGAGAGGCGTTGCGGAGGAAGACAAGGATCTTGGCTCTCTCTTTGGTCGCCTGAAGGATGTTGTCATAGCGGAGGCAACACTAGATGCATTCATCAGTGTTGATGATGATGTCCCCACTACAGAGGAGACCAGCATCCAACAGATTGCTGGTGACCTCCGAGATGGAGAGTCAGATGATGAAGCTGAAGAGGAGACTGTCCCCACCACCTCAGCAGAAGCCAGGTCAGCTCTTCTGACTTTGAAAAAGTTTATCAACGAACAAGGCACAGACGACCTGCGCAATGCAATTTGGTCTCTTGAGTTTAAGTTTGAGGACCATATAGTCAGGAGAGCCAAACAAACTGTTATCACAGACCATTTTAAGAGCAAGTCAGCCATTCAAAAATGCCAAATATTTATTGCCTTTCTCATACCCTAACCCTTCAAACAACGGCCCTCTTAAGGGCCAAAAAAAAGAATTTAGAAAACCGGGGGTTGAGGAGAGGGGGGGCCAATAGCAAGAAAACAGTAAGGAACTCCCATTTGAGTTATTTTCCAAACAAGGGAGGTAACCGTTTATATTTTGTCCCTGTTCTCATTCAGTCATAAATGCCCCTTTTTTGTAATTCAAATCCTCTTAATTCGAAGTTTTCAATTTCATGCATTCCCAAGCAATTCGAGGTTTCCACTGTATGTTTTATCAGGTAAAAAAAACCCACAAAACATCCTAAATCTGCGTTGAATTAGTTGTATGAGTCAGATGACTCATACTTGCTTTTTAAGCAAGGTCTGAATTTAATTAAATTTAAGGAGGCAGGACTTGCAGTAGATTTAGATTGAGAGAAATACGTCACATGAAATACATTTACCCCAAAAAGGAGTGCATAGTTAAGTATTGAGAGATTGATTGTGCTGCATCAAGGATATCAAAATGAAAACCATGAGTTTTTCATCACAGATACTCTATGTTGGTTTAAGAGCGCACACCCTCAAACGACAAAGACAATCTAAAACTATTTCTCACTCTAATAATGCTGCTTCTTCAAATGCACTTACATCAAATCTGTCAGGAACACATTCAAATAACTTTGCTTGTTTATTGTTTTGATAAAGTTATCAACGTTTTCTAAAAAATGCTTTGGGTTGTGATCATGAAGAAGGTTCATGTTTATGCGATGTTTGCGTATTGTTGTGAAGGCCTCCTGTATGTTGTCTCTGGAAACCAGATGAGAAGAAAAGGAAAAATTAGGACAGCTTTCTAATGATATTTCATAAAACTTTAACATAAATTTCATTGCATTTGTGAGATACTTCTTCTTTATAACTTGGAAAAAGACAAAAAACTATAAAATTGTAAGATCAATAAAAATACAGAGTTTAGTGTGTCCTTAAGAATACCCAAAGGTTTCTTTCCAATATTAAAAATCACACCTTTGCACATTCCAAACTTAAACATGATTTACATAAAAATATTGAAAATTCTGACCTATCCATAAGCTTCTTGAGAGAACTGATAAGTAAAGCCCTGGGATGTATGGTCTCCAGATTTCCCCTTGGCATTTGCAACACAACTTTGGTTCCGTTCCCAACAACTGTCACTATGCGGGAACCTCTCTCTACTCGTCTGCAACTCTCGTCAAACGGGTGCGCTTTCTCAGCAGACAGTTTGGGCAAATCTGCAAATGCACAAGCCACTTAAAATTGCACACCATTGTTAACACTCAAAGAGAGAATTTTTCTATTTTTAATATTCCTTTTCTTTTCTCATTTTAAAATGCTACTTTTACTAATGCATGAGAATCAAATGGTTAAATATGATGAATAAGAGATTGGGGGAAATAGTACTAAAATATTAAAATTTTAAAATGCATTAGAATGGTAGATAAAGTCACATAAAAAGAGGCTTGCTGAATTGAATGAATTGAAGTGGCAGTTATAAAAAATTTTTCAAGCAGTCTCTGGTTATGATTGCCACAAAATGAGACAAAGATGCAATCGATACATCAATAAAATTAATAATTTGAGAAAAAGAGGTTGGGCATCCTTTTTTTTTTGCTCTTTGTATGAAGAGTATGTTCAAAATATATGAATGGGTATGGCACACTCTTAAACATGTGTAAAATGCATACGCTCACTTCACAGCTCACCTGATGATGAATCAGGAGTAATAGTGGAGTAATTTAAAGGTAACAATTTTTTTGGTTGATCAGCACCCCACCCATTTTATATATTAGGACTCTGGAGCTGTTGTAAGTTAAAAACCATGAGACTATAATAAAATGAAATCAAAAACTTAAAAACATTCAAGTACCAAGATAAGCAACAGCTATAATTGACCAAGAAAAGAATGAACCTGCAGGAAAAGATCACACTCTTGGTCACGGTTTTCCAGGTCAAATTGCATATAAAGGAAATTATAATGATATGCATCAAAATAAAAAAAAAAGACAAAATTGTTTCTACAGAATTGAGCACAATGTACATAAACAAAATAGCAAAAAAAAACCCCAAAAACATTCGGAAAAATCTATAAGAAGAAAATATTTTTTTTTTTTTTTGGTCAGACAATGCTCTTTGCTGGAAAAAGCCAAAGAGAAACCTTCTACAAAGTTTAATTGAGGAAAAACGTGGAAGGAAAAGATAAAAAGTTTTGCCACACAAAAAAGTTACTGTGATTTAATTTTAATATAAATATCTTAGTACCTAGCCCTGGTGTTAGACTATTTAGTAAAGCCATAGGTAACCTAAAAGTACCTGCAACTTTTGAGGATGTAGGTAAACACCTCAGTGTATGACTCAGAGTTGTCAGAAGCAAGAAATCGTTGTGAATTCCAAAAGATGTACAATTGGATGCAACCTGGGGAAATTTATGTGATTTTAAATCAAAGATAAAAATTAAATGAGCTATTGGATATATAATCTTTAATTAAAGTTTAATATCTTCTAAATGCAATGTAAACGGGTAGGAAAAGCAGCTTTAAAAAATTGGCGGGACAAAACTTGTATGTGTACACAATGTTCTCGTACCCACCAAAAAAATATAAGCTTCTTCTACCTGTGCAAAATGAAATTCAGCAAAACAGTTAAATTCTGGTTCACCTCAATATTGTTGATGAAGAAGCGGAATCTTTCTGTAAGACCCAAAACAACCTCCTCGTTGTCAACACAACTCAATGCTATCTGGTTGCATGGGCTTGGAAATGAAACCGCTTTTCCTTGTAAGTCTACCCATGATGTCAGATTTTTTGAGCCTTGATTTAAAAAAACAAAAAAACAACATAAGAACTCAATAATGTAATGGGCCATAAGTTTCCACCTATATTCTCAGCAATGTGAATCTATTAACACCGCAAAACAGCTAACTATGTGCTTTCTGCATTCTATTTTAAGATCTTTCTAGATGCTCATCACAATGCTATATCAGTTTGATCAAAAAGTGCCTTGAGTTGCACTGCTCTGCTGGAATTCATAGTTGTCCATTGAAATAAAACTGCACAGTAATGAGTGTTCAAAAAGATCTGTGAAAAGACTGGAAAGTTTACAAAATTAGCTATTTATTCTTATAATTGAGTTTTTTCATCATACTTCATAAAAGTAAATGACATTTTTTTTAATCAAATCTGAATGTTCAGTAGAAACTTTGGAAATACAGGATTGATTGTTCAAATTTCTAATACAAATCAGTATTAGAGGAACTTTTTTTTTCTTTTATAATTACGAAATACAAAACTTTTAATGAAAAGCTAAAAGAGCTAAATTTTCTTAATGTGAAGGCCAGAAAGTGCAGTAAAATAGAAAGAAGAAAATATAAAAAAAAAAGAAAAAGGTATCAAAGATGGAGAAGAAGAAGAAGAAGAAGAAGAAGAAGAAGAAGAAGAAGAAGAAGAAGAAGAAGAAGAAGAAGAAGAGAAGGAAAAAGGAAAAAGGAAGAAACAAGAAATATATGAAGAGAAAAAGAAAAGAAGAGGAGAAAGAATCAAAGGATGAGGAGGCCGTGTACTTAAAAATAAAATGTAACTGAACCCATTACCACACCTGGCACATATTTCAAGACCCTCCCATCATCCAATTCCAAGGCCACATTTTTTGTCTCCTGATTGAATGCCACACTCAAAATAACTGAGCTGGCTTCCAGTGACTCTCTAAAGAAAAATAAAAGAAATAAAAAAAGTTATTAATTCACAGAGAGCCAGAGTAAAATTCCCACACTGATTCCCCCGATAGCTTGATTTCTTCTAGGATAGTTTCAAAGTTATAAAGTATAGATCTGTTCACAAACAGATCATACAGTTAGTAAAAAAGAAAACGGTTTTTGTTTGAGTTTTTTTTTTAAAGAGAAATGACCATATTCAAAGTTTTCTGTTAAACTAAAAATGTAAAGCAATATACTCATTTCTTTCTTGATCTACTCCTATGCTAAAAAAAAAAAACAAATTAAGAAGATGCACTATATAATTAAAATCACTACATTTCTTTGCATCTGCAAACATGCGATAAGAAAATTAGAACAAAAGTTGTAAACACTGCAGGCTGAAAATTTATATTATCATGACCATAGGAAAAAGAACCGCTTCAAAACTAGAAAACTTTCAAACAATTAATTTAAAGATATTATAATTGCATGACCAATTGCCTTTGAGGATGAACAACAAACTAAAACTAGCCTCTGTGGATGTACAAGGCATGATCATACAGGCCTAATGAACTTTTGGATGTTTAAAACATCTGAATTAAAGCTGAGTTGATGAACAGATAAAGCTTTAGCTTCTAAGTGTAACAATAAATCTAGTTCAGAACATATTCAGAATATGGAAGAGAAACAGCAAGCAAAAAAAATGGCACTCATTGATGTTTAAATGAGGAAAACGGGTATTGGGAATATTCAGAAAGAAGCACAAGCTTAAGTATTAGATAAAAAACTTACTCAAAAACAACTGAATTCTCCTCTGGTTTCATGTATCCCAAAAGCATCACTGAAGTGGAAGGAGAATTCCCTTGTGCTACCATGATGATCTTCTCTGTCAAAATCCACAGCATGTGGCACATATCTGATGCAGAGGTCCAATTGCCATTGAGTTTAATGCTTGTAAGAAAATAAAGAGAAATTTGTGGTAAAAAAAAAGAATGCAAAATAAACAAAAATAAAATATAAAATGGGATAGTTAAGAACAGTTAAAACAGTTACATAAGTAAAAGTTTTGGGATACAATATATATCAGTATTGAGAAAAATTAGATGAAACAATGCTTAAGAAATATGATTACTGGTAAAAAAAAATGTACTGTCTTTACTGAAAATTATTAACAAATCTTTCTACATTTTTAATTTTTTTTTCCTTCTTTCAAATGAGGTTTTAAAGCAATCATTGATTACTCTCTCTCACCTAAGAAGATTTTAAATAATGATTATTTAATTCCCAAAGTAAACGAAATCAAAATTTTCATTAAAAAATGGAACCAACATTAACTTTAAAATTTTCAAATAAGGAAAGCCTTACTCAAAAATGCCTTTCAAAACAGGTTCTTCCCAGATACATTTGAAATCATCACCTGGCTTAGAAATAATCTCTGAGGAGGCACTCATTTCACCTGACAATGGGATCAAAATAAGAAAATAGTAAAATACGTTATACATTACTAAATCTTTTCTGAATATAAATCAGGTGTAAAAGGGAAATAAAATGGTTACTATATAAAACAATGCAGAGTAACTAAAAAAATCTGTCACATTTTATATGCTTAAAAACTCTTTTAAAAAAAGTACCAAAATTCAAAACTTAAAGAAAAAGAAAGTTTTGACCACTTCATAAAAGAAATGTGCGTTGTTTTTTTCAAATACATTTACACAATTCTTAAATTATCTTTCTCTTGGGAGATTGAAGAAACATTGTAAAAAAAAAAGCTTATTTAATGTTAAACATAAAAAAAAAGAAAACGTAAACAGCAGCTAAGTTTTTAGATATACCTTTTGTTTCAAACAGAGCAATTTGTCCTGTGCTTAAATAAGCAAGCACATCATTTGAGCCAGGACAAGGGCCAAAGGCAATTTCATTAATTGGAGATGGACACACAAGGGTAGAGGCTGCCATAGGTGGTGGGACAAGCATCACTCGCAATGGTGTTATGAGTATATTGGCTGGAAAAATAATACAAGAAATATAAATAATTCATCGTGTATGAAAAATCTAGAAAACCTTGAAGGATGTCAATTTTAAAGTTATGAGGAGATAAACATAGGTGTTAACTACTTCAGATCTACATGGCTGCACATCTTATAATGAAAAATGCCTCGAAGACCAATATAATGAAGGAAAATTGTAAGCCTACATAGTCAACCACAAAAATTTTGCCAACAACTGATCTTTTCTGGCTTCTTTCAGAACTATTTATTAGACTTATTTGTTAAAAAAGTAGAGGACACACACACACACAAATTAGATAACAAAAAAATGTTGAGAGAAAAGCATACCGTGACAGATTTTTTTTATGTTGCGTAGCACTTAATCATCAAAATATCCTGTTCTCTGACAATGTCATAAAGCTCACCTCCATCAATGACTGTCACAAGGGACATGTCTTGGGCTGCCACACCAATGGTGTGATCAGTAGTCCATGACCAGGTGTATGTCACAAGCTGTCCTGCCCTTGACATGACATACATTTTGTAGGCATGTTCTGGATCCCAACGAGCAGTAGCCACACCAGTATCAAACCTTAGATTTTGCTTCAGGTACCAGTGATAGTTGTTGACTGTCCACAGCTGAACTGAGAAAATTATAAAATGGTAAAGATTTCTAAGCAAATTGAATGGTAAAGGCACCAAGTTCCAAAAAATGCCCACAGTAAGGATACGAGTAGTACATTATTAATTATGTTCAATAAAAGTAAATAATGACCATTATTTCTTTTTAAAACCTGCCCTAGTTTATAACTTCATATCTTTATTGATGTTACGCTTTATTAGACGACAGGACAACCTTGCAATCATATTTTCTTGCAAAAGTAACTCAACACAATTCTAAAATTTTGCTGCCTGTATTTATCTTTTGGTAAGCCCAATTCCCAAGCTTTATGTTCACTATTGGTCTGTCTGAGTACTTTTGAGTATGGCTTGAAACTAAATCAGTGAAGCAGAAAGACAACTGTATTTAAGAAATGATTACATAAGAATCTCTGTAAATTTTCTCTTTGTCTAACACTTGTATATATTAAGGATTCTCTGGTGTTCTCCTTTCTTGATCCCCATTAACACTGAAAAGATATGCTTGCTATCCCATTAAATCTGAGAGATACACATATGTGTAAAAAAATCTTTAAAAAAAAAAATACTTTGGCAATGTGTACTCAAAAAAAAACAACAACCCCAAAACAAAACCAAAACTTACTGTATGAAACGTGCAGTCTTGACACTCCATTATACTCATCTATATGAATAGCCAAGACAGTTGAATCTTGATTCCACATGATTTGTTTGACCTGTGAATATAAAGATTTTTTAATTTTCCATCTCAGACATACCACACAAACCAAAAACAAAAACAAAACAAAAAATAACTGCCATAAAAAGTATTTCTTAATAACAAGGGAAAAAAAAAACCCAAAAGGAACAAAAAAAAGAAATAAATAAAAGGAAAGAAAGAAATTTCTAGCAACTTAAAAACCTTCGACTACATAACTTACAAACAAGTCATTCTGTGAAACTGAAGGGATCGTGAATTGTCCATGACGTAAACCGTTCTTCTCGAAAAACACAATTTCTTGTGAGCCAGCATGTTGCATTGTTTGTACTGAGGCAATTAAAGAGCCAGAGGGTCTGTAAAAGGAGAAACACATAGAATAATTGCGCTTCATAGAATTGAGCTACTCAAAGTGGTTATATAATCTAAGAATTGATTTGCAGAAGACTTTATGACACCCTCTAGGTTTATATATATGCTATACTTTGCTGCAAAACTCCTTGCAAATGAAAAAAATGTTTTGAGTTTTGAGTTGTTCAGTAACAATGATAGTGTAAAAGATGAACAAATCTGTGGTTAAAATCCTCACTTCCCTCTACACCTGAATAACTCAATTAAATTGGCTTTTTTTCAAAGACAAATGAACAATGATTAGAAAGACAAAGCCAATAGATAAAAGGAATATGATCAGTTGTTGAAACTTTTTTTTCCATGGATCTCACTGTTAGGCCAGTTTGTCCCTTTTTTAATTGTCTTGGAAATCAGAGAGAGTAAATCTTGTTTATATTGCTGAAAAGATGAAAACATAAGGCCAAATCTATAAACCAATATTTTAGCCTGCTCAGCCCTGAACAGGCTGAAGTTCAGAATCATTTTTTTGACAACTTGATTCATGTTTGAGTGATGAGAGGGAAGAAATAAGCATATATGCTGCCTTTATCATCTGAGAATTTATTTAGCTTTATTCTAACCATCAACTTTGATGTATAAGAGATCCATGTGGTATTCTAGAAAAATTTCTTAAATCAGAGGTGGATAAATCTCACGATTTCTTGTAATCTTAAGCAGATTGTTATTGCCTGATTCAAACAAAAGGAAAAATTAATTAAAAATATTTTAATTATTTTAAATATTGATCGTTTCCTAATACAGCTCACTTCCAACTAAGAGAGTGCTGCAATCCATCCACTGCTTCAGATCTTGCCTGAAAGATACACTCCCTTGACCATGTGTATATAAAGCGGCCCCCTGGGAAGAGAAAATGTGTGCTTTACAAGTGACTTAATAAAAATAAAAAATGAACACATCTATAAGTATAAAGTTTCACAGGCTTCATTTTCCCATAACCAGCTAAGACTAATGTCAAGATTAGGGAAGAAAATGTTGCAAAATTGAATTAGTAAATTTTGAAGTATGGAATTTTTATAGGTTGAAGATGAATCTCTTGTGTAACATTTTATGAGACCAAATTCTTCAGTTATAAAGATGAGGTAATGTTAGCTACTTCTAATCTGGATTTTTCGGTAACACAGGTTGTAACTTTGCTCAATTTTCCACTTTCTAATTTTATGAAAACCAAACAATAATCAAAAGAAAGGTTATAAAGATGTTATATTAAATATCATGAATAAAAAAATCATACCAGTATCTGGCTCAATGACAGACACTGCGAAAAATTGTCCATCACCACGCCAAGAAATTTGTGGAAGTCCATTATCCCTCTCGTTAGCAGCGTGTACCTCCTAAGTATGAAGAATATTGTTTTGAGAAATGGATTAGTCAAAATTTAATTTATCTTGCAGGCGATATACATGTACTTTAGAATCACATCAACTGAGCTCTAGGTACACTATTTGAAGCATCTAATTTGCTTCTTTCAATCATTGATTCAATTCTTTTCATATCATTTATATTTAAAGAGGTATTGTATATTTATGTTATTTTTATCCTTGGATCAATTGAGCCACGAATTGTTTGGTGTCAAACTCCTTTTCAAAAAGAAAAGTGCTTGGATTTTCAGTCACTGAGTAATAGTGGTGAGTTTAGGGGATGAGTAATGGTTTAAATCTCCTTTCTCCCTTTTCTACTTGAAGCAACACAGTCAAATTGTTATAAAACATAAAATCTTAACATCTTACAGTGGAATTCACATAACTTAAACTCTGATGACTAAAGTTTTTGGTTCGCTTTTAATTATTCTAGATTTTTCGATATCTTTGATTATTTTTCGTTGTACAAGTCCTGAGGGTAACTCCAAATATCTTTGCTGTCCCTAAATTAGTTTTATATAATGAATGTTATAAATTAAAAAAAAAATCAGATAATGCACTGATGACTTTACACAAAGCTCTTAGTTTTGAAAAAAAAAATTGACCTTAATTTTATTTAAAAGAAAAATAATTCAAACTGAATGCCTTTATATGTTAAATACATGTGAAATGAAGTTTCTGCTACTCAATCAGCCTCACATTTCTAACATGTGTTATTGCTTTATTTCTACTTTTATTTACAATTGGTGGGATACCTCCAGGCAAAAAAGACTTGTGACAATTTGAAGTCATCTATAACCTTTTTTTTTCCTCTTCTAAAACAAGATTGTGAAGAATGATGTGTATTGAAAAAAACCAAGATAAAACAAAAACACATTGACCTGGATAAAGCCCGCATAACTTTTTGTAGATCTACATGATATCAAACCACCATCTATACATTCTGAAAATTGGTTAATATACAGGTTTGTAGACTCATTTAATTCCAAATTCAATCAAAGTTCTAAACTTTTTTACATCATGTCTTTTTCCTCACTTTTATTCCTTCTGAAAGCACAATTTCCCTGTGAAGAAGTGTGAAGTGCAGCATGCACAGTGTTTGCGCTGACGCGATCCATTGCAAATCAACTTTCTTTCCCTGTGTGTTACTCAAAAGAATAAGAAGTGTCTACTCACAATAAGCTGTACTTTAGCTGCCTGTTTACCAGCACTTCCATGAAACTGAGTCTCTTTCTTGCCCCACCCTACGGCAACATTGCTGTCTAGAAGAAGAAAAATAAACTCTTTAATCTTGGCATGGGCATTATTCCTTATTCCGTGTAACAACCATAAATAATGTAATCATTAATGACAATTTTGAGTCAATACTAGAATAAAAGTAATAACTAAAGAGTATTATATGAACCGTTCTTAAATAGATGTAAAATTTGGCCAACAAAGCCTTAATAAACTTGTTATGAAACAATAGTAGATATTATATGATCTCAAAACTGAAAACTTCAATTTCTATTTACTGATATATCCTAGCTAAGCTACCAGGTGGGGGTATCTGCAACTAACTAATTTTTCTTCACCATGATTTAATGAGCAAATTCAGGATGTAAAATTAAGCCAAAATTTCCATTTGAACCTTCCCCTATGAGAAAAAGTAAAATATGCATAAGAGTTTAATAAAATGTACAACATTTTTACCTTCTCCCTGATGATCTGGAACAATAGTGGTCTCTGTTATGACATCAAACTCACTTGTCATCATCAAGAGCTTACCATCACCTTCATAACAGATAAAGATGATAAGATAACATAAGGTCCTTTTTCCATTGCTCAAGAAAATTTGTAAAATTCAGACAGCTTTGTTACTTAAACACACAGTTACCCCTCTTGCTATTTATTAGAATAGATGTGTCATCAAATAATATAAACAGACTTGAGTAAAGTGGTTCTTTCATTTTTCATATACCATATGGTTGACAAAAATGAAAATACAATAAGGCATGTTTGTTAGGAACAAATAAAACTTCTCAAAATTATTAACTTGGAAGCCCCTGTCTAGCTAGCTAGTTGTACCGTTGCCAGGTTTGGACGACAATTGGCTCTACTGACAATGTGAGAAAAAGCTTGATACAACAGGCAAAAGAACACAAGAAAGTCTTTTGAAAAAAAAACTAGGCACTGAGTTACATATTGCATCAACCATTTACCTCACTTTTATATCTAGCACATACCATAAAAAAAAATGAGTGTCATTTCATGAAAACTGTGTGAATTGAAAGGGAACAGAAGAAGCAGACCATCAGTTTCTTATATGGATAACATCAAGAAGACAAAACAGTCAGCTATGTCCCTCTAAAATAATGTTAAAGGCAAGGGAAAAATAAGTGAACACCTCAAAACATCTCTGTTGTCATCTATTGCAAAATACTGATGGTGCCTTCAGGTAACAAATCCATAAGAATCGAAGTGATTGCTTCCAAGCTAATCAGAAATGCATATGCCCTTCAGTTATATATATCCAAAGACTCTGCAGAATTGGATTACCTGTGGTAATGATAAGAAGTTCAAAGTCCGGGCTCCAACACATGGCTGTCACGCCTTGTGTTACTTCACCAACAACTTCAAGCTTAAAAAAACATAAACATGGGTTCATATTAACCAATTAAATGAAGACTTGTCGTTGGCAAAAGTTATTAGAGTGCAATGTTAGAACACTAGCTGTAGCAGGAGAAACGTTGCATACTTTGTGCATTCCATTCAAGCCTTCAACAAATACTTAAGAACAAACATTGGGAGACTGTAATCCAAAGTGATTTAATAATAAAATAACTGCTTCTATGTAAAGTTCCTTTTTGAGCTGAGAAAAACATACTAATTAGTCATATTCAGTCAAATAAGGCTTTGGAATGTGCTTTGCAGATTTACAGTTATGTAACAGCTTCCTCATACTGTTTCTTTCCTGAAACTCTGAAATGTAAAAATGGATTTACTTACTTCACTAGTCAGTTCATGTTGCCACAAACATATTCTCCCATCTCTGGTAACAAGGCAGACTGCATGTTGATCAAATACATACTCAAGACCCACAGGAATGCTTTCTGCACCAGGATCATCAGGAATTGTTGAAACTCTACCTACCAGCTGCAGATTAACCAAAGGATCGTTTTTTTCTACTGAGTTTTTGAGATGTTGATGATGAAGGTGTTTAAGAAGGAATTCGGTGTACATCAGAAAGCACTATCATTTAAGAAAAAGTATTTTCCTAACTCATGGCCATCATCTTTGTCAATAGGTATTACACAGAGACTAAAGAGATTATCAGGCAATTTGGAACTACTTGTTATAACTTAAAAGATCAAGCTAATTAAAATTTCTAAAGATTTGTTATGAAACCTTTACATTAAAACATTAGTGAACTACCCACCTCTCCTGCTTTACTATCTATGGCCGCAATTTCTGTTGAAGTAGCTAAAAAGACAAGGCCAGAGTCAACAGTAACTGCAGTGCATACAGCTTCAGAAATGTCAAACCCTCCTCCAACAGCCACTCTGTTCAAAAGCTGAAGATTCCTCATTTTGCTGGGTACAAAACTACAAAAACAATAAAAAAAGATCTTTAAAAAACCTTTTCACTAATTAAATAAACTCTAATTGCAACAGGAGTTCTAATATAATTCTCCCATCTTAAAAAATTAGGATGAAAAATACACAGGTCAGGGTGTTTAGGAAGGAGAAAGTTAGATTCAAATCAATTTTTTGAAAGAAAAAACAAGTTAAGTGAAAAAGATGCAAAAATGAATCACTACTGCAAGAAATATTTACCAATGCATTTTTCAACCTCTCACTATTGTTATTATCAAAACATGTCAAACAGGATGTAATCTTGACAATATTGTTATTGGAGAGCAACATTTTAAAACTTTTACTGTACCACTTTGTTTCCTTATAAAGATTTTACAACCTTATGCCATGGAAATAAATCCAAGCACTAATAATTTATTTTGAACTTTCAAAGCTATAAATGATAACTAGCCATGATAACAGTTATCATCTATGGCGTATTTTCTGTATTGGATACAATAAGAGGGGAGGGTTGTGTCTGTATTTACTACACAGAATTTATGAAATCATGATATATTGTTACTCTAATTACTCATATTTTTTAAAAATGTTTTTGCTAATTTTTCCGTTAGATTTTGAGCTTTTATATTGAGGTAATTTACAAAAATCAAGAGTAATGCATACAAGGTTAAGGCCACTTTTGGTAGACTCATTATTCATTGCCTTTGTTTGCATCTGCAACAACAATCATCACAATCTAGAGATCTAAGCTCATGTCGGTGAAATTCACAAACCTTGTAAGTCAGCACCAGATATTTCTCATGAAAAGCAAAAAAAAAACCTGATTTGTGTAATGGTCACAGCATTTTAAACTCATATGTCATTATAGTACCTAAAAATTAGAATGAAATTGAAAGTTCTTGTCTTGTATTTTGTAAATTCGGTTGATCTAACAACTATGTCAGATTGCCACATTTGCAATAAAAGGTTCCTGAACCAAGGGTGAGCAAAGTTTAAAAACCTTAAAACTTAAGATAAAAAAATATATAGTGAAAATACCATCTCTTACCTTTACAACTATTGATATCAAACAAGTTTAATGTACAAACTATTATCATGAGGTATGTAAACTGGAGCTAATAGTTGTATAGAGTCATTTCAAACTGTGAAGTTGTGATAAAAATAAAGAGCTGAAAGGACTTTCAAACTTTGCTGACTGCTTGATATAAGCTCTTACACATGAGTCTAATATTTTTGATAGTCTCATCCGTCCAAATTCCAAAGCATCAATTGGCTAGTTTTAGATCTTAAAAGTGTTGATCCAATATCAAGCTCAATCCTAAGTAAAAATTGTTTCCTCACCTAACAAGTTTGACGTAACTTTGTTATTGAGTGATGGCACACTGCTTATCTAGGAGTAAAACTTCTTGAATTGAAATCCAATTGATCTTAGTACTTAGATATAACAAGTGAAAACTCAAACAATAAGAATTCCTGATACTGGAGATAGATAGGCGCATGACAGAGTCAGAGTTCAAAATGGGATAATCAAGGACATCTCATGACAAACCTACATCATGCGCTATTTATTACTGTTATATGATAAAAAAAAACATGATTGAATTAGGGGCTAAACTCATTTTTTACTTAGATACTGCATCCCAATAAACATTGAAATTTGTTGCAGTAGCGTTTTCATCCTTGATGTACAACATGAGCCTATATTTATGATAATGTAAAACTTCCCTAGCTGTTGCAAAACTTGCATAATATTGATATTTCCACCATGCATATAGCTAGATCTATGTTGACTAATTATTGCAGTCATGTCCAGTAATCCTTATCTACTCTTAAAGGCAACAAATGTCATGTCTGGATACAGAATTGTTCATTTTGAAAAAAAAAAACAGAGATCATTTCATTTTAAACTCAAATATTGAATGTAACTGTAAGCCTCCTAGTGTAGGCCTGCTTCATACATTTTGGCAATGAATCTTGATTCTGTTGCCATGATTATAAAACTTCAGGTATATTTGCATTTTTTACACTCGCCTCTTTTAAGGCTATGAAATAATTTTTTAATAATAGATTTAGAACTAGATCTAGATCTATAGGCTTATTAAGAATGAATTTGGTTTTGAAGATTCTTTTTTGTCGCAAACTGCAGTGTTTAACTTTTTTAACCACAGTTTTATTTACCACTGTCCGTGGGTGCATTTTGACGGGTGCAGTTTTACTTGGTAACCTAATTTAGTGAAGATCGAGGAACTGCCCTTGATTAGAGAGCTAAATCTAAATCTCAAATACAAATAATCCGGACCTAGATATCTAGTCTAGGTCTACATTGAAATAGTAAAAATTTCTTTGCCCCTGGTACTAGATCTAAATCTAGATCTATATTGTGGTAAAAAAGGTCGACATGAATTCATCTACAACGCTTTGTTTCCTCGCTAAATTAGTATCTTTCTAGATTTAGCTACATATAAATTCATATTTACAACAAACCATAAGCTTCTGTCTTGCGTTTCAACCACTTGCAGTATGTTGAGCTACTTTCGATTTCGATAAAACATACTGGGCGATAATGACCCCTGAGAAATCGAATCCACCATTCTCTTCAAATTGAGTCAACAGAAAAAAAAAAGAAAAAAACCGGTTTCCCTATTTATAATACTGTTCGTTGGACTCATTTGACACACTCAATAGTTATGGCCGAACCATTGTCTTTATTTCTTTTCAAAGCACTTTGACACAGAACAGCATCGGACAGGAACCTGTTCTGTACTTTCCAAATCTAATTAAAGATCACTTTAAACGCTCTATGACAAATAAAAGTTCCTTGAAGAGGCACTGCCTTGCGGGAACTCATGGGTGCCCTCTGCGTATTGTCTCCACCATAATACGCGTTTAAAAGAAGTAATTAGCATTTACAAAATCAACCAATTACACATTTTTCGTACAAAAAATTTCGAAAACAAAATAAGCTGCACACATAAAAAAAAATCACATTGAGAATTTTTAGAATGAACATTGAAGAGCGAAAACAAAACCAAAAAAAACCAAACAATACAAAAAAGCCAACAAAATACAACCCCCCCCCCCTCCCCCCCACCAAAAAAAAAAAAAAAAAACAAAAAAAAAACAACAATAGCAAAAATGATTACACACACACACACAATGAAAAACAAAACAAAACAAAAACCCATTAATTAACAAGTGAACAAAATCAACACAACAATTGTACAGGCTACATAATTGATAAACTAGAAGTATGCTCGTATTGATATATATACTTGTAAATCTAATAAGTCGAATATATTCATGTACATGTGTGTGTGCATGCATATATATATATATATATATATATATATATATATATATATATATATATGATTATTTATATATTTCCTATACTTTATATAGTTTGCGCTGTGTTACGGGTAGGAAGTAAATGTGAGCAGCCTTTCTCGGGTCTAAAAGCTTGGTTTAGCCTATAAAAACGGAAGAAAATTTTAGAGAAAAGGAAGTCAGGTATGGCGAGGAAAAATCAAAGCGGATTTTATTATTCCTATGAGTTAAAACATATTTTAATAGGAGAGGCTTAAGAAAAGAAAGAGGGAAAAGAGCATAGCATATTTTTTCTTTCTTTTTTTCTTTTACATTTACAAGCAATTAGAAGAGACCACGTTATTTTACATAATGGTAATTCCTGTCACTTATTCCCGATATAGCGGAACTAATGAAGAGACTATATAAGAGAGTCTATGAGAATATAATTAGATTTTTGATGATAATATGAGTAGCAAAAGTAACTGAAACTATATTTGAAACAGTTATAAAATAAACACTATCACCGATTGTATCTGCTTGATATTTAAAAAAAAAATAGCCCCACAATGCAGTTCTATTTTTTATGTAAAAAAGTTTGTAAGAAAAAGAACAAAATCAGCTTCATTTAATATAATTCTGAGAAACGAGTGCTTAGTCAAAATGTGGTTTGACTCAATGAACTGAATGAGGAGCAAACCACTTACGACTCGGTTCTACAAAAAAAAAAACAAAACAAAACAAAAAAAAAACCAAGTTTACGCCCGGTTCCGCCTCACATGGTTTTGTTTACAATATTGGCGGAAGTGCTTCATAGTGGCCAGGATTTTAGAGTGTAGAGTGATGCAAAAGCGCATTACTGTTCGTTGTCGATATATAACAATTATATTTCACGTTCATCAGACAGGTAACATCGAAAGCAGTGTCCTTGTTGCCTTTAAAAAAAAAAGAAAAGAAACCAAAAATCAAACACACACACAAAAAAAAAGTAGAACAACTAGAACAACAACAACAACAACAACAACAACAACAACAACAACAACAACAACAACAACAACAACAACAACAACAACAACAAAAGAGGAACAACAAAACAACAACAGCATCAACAAAAAACAAAAAAACAAAAAAAACAACAAAAAAACAAAAAAACGACACCATTACCACCACGAACAACAAACAAAACGAAACACACCATCACGCCTTTACATCAATCATCTGCATACAATACCAACATAGCCGCTATGAAAAGTATTTAAATCCACCCAAAAATAATGATAGGCTTATTAAAAAATAACAACAACTCCCTCCCCCCAAAAAAAAAAACAAAAAAACAAAAAAAAAAAACAAAAAAACACGGCAACAACAGCAGCAAAGCAACAACAATAACAGCTGAAAAATAAAAAAAAAAATAAAACAATGGTGGCGTAGTTCTTTGACTGTTATTGCAGCAGCTGCTGCTGCTGCTGATGATGATGATGGTGATGATGAGGAGAAGGAAGAGGGAAAAATAATACAACCTTACTTGGAGAAGACAGGAGGAGAGGAAGAAAATGAGAAGAGATAAGAGAACAGAGATGAACATTTGTAAGGATTGACCACGTAGCTTCACATTCTTTTCTCTGTTATCCTTCTTCCTCCATCATTTTACACCCCTCTCTGTTCTCTTCATCCCCACCCCCCTTTCCCATTTTACCATCTCTCTCTCTCTCTCTCTCTCTCTCTCTCTCTCTCTCTCTCTCTCTCTCTCTCTCTCTGTGCCTTTCTTATTCTCTCTCACCCCTTCCTCCCCGTTTTTCTTTTCCAACCCCTCTTACCCTCATCTCTTCCCTTGCCCCTCAGTTTTTCACTCTTGTCTCTGTCCATCTATCTGTCTGTCAGTCTGTCTGTCTGTCTCTGTCTGTCTGTCTGTCTGTCTGTCTGTCTCTCTCTCTCTCTCTCTCTCTCTCTCTCTCTCCTCACCATGTCCTGAATCATGACCGCACGAGCAGCTAAGAGTGTCGATGTGCGTGTGGCTGAATACGTCACCAGACCTGCACAACAGACTTCTCCCTCACGGTGTTATCCCAAGACTTGTCCGTGCCGTTAAAGAACCGCATCGTCATCAGCCGGTGAGTCGGAGATGCTATCGCCATAACTGATGTCTCACTTTTCTAGTTTTTTTTTCTCCTCAGCCTCGTCGGGGAAGATGGTCAGATGTCTGATAGTCGCGGACGGGTAATGTATTATCATCAGACAAACAAACCTCACCACCATGGATTCAGTCCTTCAACGAGTCAAGAGTTTTTAAATAATAAAAGTTAACGGGACGACCCATTCTCTGGGTAGTTTTAAGAAGTGGGACGTTTAAAAAAAAAGACTTGGCTGAGATTCTTCTAGGACATAATAATGTCTTTGAAGATATCTTTTAAAAGATCCAGTTAGAGAATATTCTGCTTGAGCTAGCAGTCTGGTGAAAAAAAAACTATAAACAAACAAACAAGCCAAACCCCCCCCCCCCCCCCCCCCCCCCCCCAAAAAAAAAAAAAAAAAAAAACGATTCAAGATATACTAGCTTACAAAGGTAGCTTATATGAGACTGCATTGGTAATTTATTATCTATATACACACACCAAGATTTCTAGCTAAATTATTTTAGCATTTTCTGCACCATTTTCAGTATTTAAGCGTTTTATATCATTGTCTTTCAGTTCATTCATGACATCAAATAATGAACATTATGTTTTGTCACAACTCAGCTGAAGCTTGTTTGTGACCATCCAGTTCTGTACGTCATAAATACAAATTTCGATTATTTTAACAAGCCCAGAGAAATCAGATGGTGAGACTGATTGATAACACTGATAACTACCAGCATATTTGTGATGCTCTACACCAAAAGCGCTTATAAATGAACTAAGAGGCTTTGCATGCAATGTAATTAGTATTTGTCCTAACACAGCACACTAAAGATACCAAATTTTAAGTCAGAACAAGAAGATTTACCATTTTGTTTCCTACAATGTATGCGATTTTTAAGGTATAAGCCGAACCATTTCAACACGTTTCCAGAGGTATCATAAGACTAAGAGTGCAAAAGCCTGTCTAAAAATGTTGTGATCAAAAGTATCAAAAGCTGCACTTACGTCTAGCAGAGCCAGAAAATAAACCTTGCCTTCATCGGCAGCAATCAAAAGATCTTAACAAGTTTTTAACAAAGCTGTCTCAATATTGTGATGTTCTATTATAAGCAAAATGCATCAAATGGCTGTGTTAAAACTTGTTTTGAATACACTTTCACGAAGAATTTTGATATTAATGAAAATTACTATAGTGGCATGCAGTTCTTCAAATCATCGGAACAAAGAGTTGGCATTTGTAACAATGGTTTGATATTGGGATGTTTGAAAGGTTTTGATACAATGTCTGAGGCTAGAGGCTCATTAATCATTTGAGTGACAGCATGACACTAACTATCGAAATATCTCATCAACAAGGCTGTTGGTATCAAATCAAGATCGCATGATTTGGGAGAGAAGGAAACTACCATCTCTTATTCCGTCACCATTTGAAAGGTCAAAATAATCTTCAAGAAATGGTCCTTGCTCTGGTGACACATCTGTTTTGCAACAGTCGAGTGATGATCTAATCTTGTCTATCTAATTTGCAAAAAATAACAACGAATCTTTTAATTGTTGAAAAAAAAAACCTAACAACAACAACAATAAAAAAAGCCAGCAATTATAGATTGAAAAACGTAACACACTAGAAGGCTTAAGAGCCTTGATTACTATAAATTCTTTCCTTATTTCCAACTGATCCCATAGGGAGCAGAATCGATATGTACCAGAGCTAAAAGAACTCCCAAAAACTCCAAACTATTATACGATAGAATTGGATAATAATTTTGTACCTTGTCTTAACCTATAACCTATCTTGGTTTAAAACCCTTACCATGAATTATTTACTTAATTCGCTAACCAAACCCTGTTGGACATGACATAAAACCTTTTCTTGTCACTAAAAAGCTGGACTTGACCATGTAAATCTAGATACCATGATCGAATCTTGGCGCAGGCCATCACTTTTGGGATCGGATTTCAAGTAACTAATTCTATCCTTGGATTCACGGGAGCCTAATCACCTATGTGGATGTGCAAGTTACAATGAAATTTACCAATAACCAGTGCCCCAGGCACTGCAGTGAAGCAGTCTTGAATTTGGCTGCTCACGAACTGGTTCAGGCCCTTATGAAATATAACGAAAAGAAACTTTTTTGGGTGGTAGGTTAACGCTCACTTCTATTATTGGTGCTTAAAATTAAAAAAAAAAAAAATCAGGATAGGCCACTTGTCCATGAGAGCGACCAAATGTATCTGTTTAATGGTCGTGAATCCCTTAAACTCTACCATAACCAGAAAATGTCTAAATCTGAAACGAGAATCGTGCGTAACTTTTGCGCATGCGCAATGACGTTCTTTCCGCTCAGTAATCTAGGAATGATAAGAGCTAAAAGTAAAGCCTGCAGCTTAGTCATACAGACCGAACCGAAGCAATGAATGCAGACAACCCATTCTCAGCGTGTCTCGTACACCGGAATCAATGTTTGCACAGTGGCTGAGACAGGAAAAGTAGGCGTCTTTAATTCTTCTTCCGCTTCTTCTTCGCGAAATCAGTCTTTGGACTTAGACAGTAGTTGGACCTTTGAAAGGTTTAGACCTATTCATTGGCAGTCCGTTAGTGAACCTCGGTATTGTACTGTCCAATTTTCTTTTATTTCACCAAACACAAAGTCACAAAGTAAAGGAAAGAGATGGTAAAAAGAGCATTGGTCCTCGAGATCCCTTATTCTTTCTGATGAGGATCTTTTAAAGCGTTCTAGGCTTTAGTACTAACCGTATGATACATCTTGAGGATTGTAATAAATCATTTTTGAAAAATCACTCAGAGGTATTATAACTAAGTTGAGTTTATTTAGTTTTCTCCGCATTTTCTCACTCTGAAAGAGTTAGAGGCTCAAAGCCAAAGTAATTTCAGTTGTGGCTTTAGATGCAAAGAGCCCGAGGAATTTATCATTTATTTTAAACGCAGGTAGACTTAGTGTGAGTGACCAAAAATGGCAGAGGGGAAAAAAGAACCACTATGCTTATGTGCACTAGATTAAACAAATTCAAATTTAGCCCCAACCGTTCTTTAAAAATGTCTCTTCGTGTATGAATGAAACAAGAGGATCAATGTAGCTGAAAATTAAGTTGTATGCACCACTTATCAAACCCACCAAATTTTCATCATCGCTATCTTCAGAATATCTTGAATTGAACAAAAAAGTCCGGAATTCTAGAGATTATCAAGCACTGTGTCTTTGAACTATACAATTATCAAAATATGCATTTTCTTCCTACTTGACTTGTAGTAAATTGTAACCAGTGTTACAGAAAATAATAATAAAACCCAAAATCAATGTTATTCCTGGATATGTGAATTTTGGGTTAGATTACTAATCGCGACAAAAAAAGATGAGCATTATAATGTTCATCTTTTGTTGTCAAAGAATATCGTATCTTCTGATTACCGCTTTTGTCGGGGAAGAAAGAGGAACAGGGTGGATCATAGTTTTGCTCCTTACACGATCTGTTAGTGTTAAATATGGGTAGGATAGGCTGAGGGCAGATACAGGCTAACATAGAAACAAAATTTGGTGTGATGTTTCCTTGAAAAAAAAAAAAAGGGGGGGTGGGGGGGGGGGGCACCACTATTCCAATATCCTCGCTATTTGCCACATCAGAGTTTGCTTGGCACAATAAAACTTAAAAGACCAGCTTCTTGCTGTCTTCATCCATGAGAAGCGGTTATTTAGTAGCAATTTAAAGAGCTTTCAAACCTTACTTTGTAGCCTTTATCCGACCCACCAGAAGAACAGATTCACTGGAAAAGCTCGCAGTAGAGCAGCCTGTACGACAATCAAATGCCATTCTTGCGTTGAACATGTAAATCAACTGACACTAAGCGATATTCTCCATCACAGTCAACTTCAATAAATTACAATTTAGAACTATATATTATTGCTGGTTCTGAAGAATATTCATGAGGTATTTTGCGTAGAATATAGCTCGTTCTTTGATGCGGCTGTCTTAAGCTGTTCACACTTTATAGGCATACATTGTGAACGCTGCTAGACTTTGCCTCCTCCACCCTTGGAAAGACCTCTACGTAACGGGAACATCTCAGAAAACCTTAGAAAATTACATTATCAACCATTGAGCTCAAAGGCCAACCTGATTTGCCGTCGGACATGATGAAATACTTTTGCCCACACTGAAAAGACGAAAAATAAAGTGAGATTTTCACATTTCTGAGTTTTAAACTCTATTTCAAAGAAAAAAAAATTAGAAATTGCAAAACAATTTAACTTTTTATACTTCTGAAGCTGCAAGCTTGATATCAAGCTAGCTAATTTCTCATAAAATTTACTCAGCAAGTCATCCATAAACCACAACAATGGATCAAAACAATGGGCCTGCATTTGAGCCATAACAAAATGTTCAGGAGCTGAAGTGAGCCTAATATAAGAGCCTACTACTAAAAATAGAGCAAATATACAACGGATAATTCTAGCTACAATTCGTAATCGGGCACGATATTGAGCGAAAAGAAATAATATCTTAGTACTGACTTCATTGCACACCAGAGTTTTGGCATGAAAAATGCTTCATAATACTTGAAGCATCTCTTTAACCTCCACCTCCCCATCACCACTCCATACTCCTCTCTCTCTCGCTATTTATCTCTTTCTACTTATTCGCCGAGCTCGCTCTGACTGTATGATCTGTCATTGCGCATGTTCGTTAGGTCAGTTTGATTATCTGATTCAGAAGAATCGGTGGAAGGAGCGGTGGAGGAAGAAGAAGAAGAAGAAGAAGAAGAAGAAGAAGAAGAAGAAGAAGAAGAAGAAGAAGAAGAAGAAGAAGAAGAAGAAGAAGAAGAAGAAGAAGAAGAAGAAGAAGAAGAAGAAGAAGAAGAAGAAGAAGAAGAAGAAGAAGAAGAAGAAGAAAGGTTGGGAATCCGCACTACGTGCATAACTAACAAAATGTTAAGGACAAAGACCTCCTAGTGGGTTCCTGAATTTGTGATCATTCTGGGACCAGTTCGGGTAGAACAACCTATATTATTGCTCATTTGATCGAGAAGTTTCATTGCGAGCGGTTGATTCAGGGGTAAAGGGAGGATGGAGGAGGGACAATGAGGTAAATCGAGAGGCAAAAGCGAAACGTTAATAGAGGAAGATGAAAGGGAAACACATGGGGGGCTATGATGGAGGGGACAGTGATCTGAAATATACAGTGTTGCATATTAATAAAATTAAGACATTTTTCCATGTTTCAAATTTTATTTTTAAATATTACTTTAGAAACTTCAAAAAGTAACCAAATGCTTGTGATCATTTTCGGAAGATCTTCATATAGAGAGATCTAAAAAAAAGTTATTTTTCCTTCTTTGACGGTACTTTTGGATGGGTTTCCAATCCTACGTTATTTTTTAGTCCTGCCTTTTTAATTTTGTTGTGGTTGGTGAAATATGAAAGAAATTGATTGTATCAATTATCATGAGTATTTTTTTTAAACAGCTCGTTATAGTTACTAACATACTAATTACTGCTTATAAAGCTCAAAAGATCTGCTCAACCCAACAGTGAGCTTTAGGAATGGCTTGTCATTCTAGCTAAGTGGCAAGATTATTCATTGTCTGTTCAATACGCTTAATATTAATGAGATAAGCAGATGTCCTAAAAATACCTTTCTCAAAGGCTCAAGCAATGCCTTGTCTGACCAGAATTCGAATAATTATCTTCTTCGTCCAAAGTCACAGTGCAAATCACATCGCCACAAATCTACGTATGGCAAAATTACACGAGAAATGTAAGAAAGTAGCAAGCATTTATTAAAGTATTCATATCGCAAAATACTAATCTACTTAAGAATGGTTAAAATTTTTGTCTCTGAGAAATTATAACTTGCAATTAGCTTAGATCTGCAATGGTTCCTCAGTTAAAATGCTGGACAGATAAATTAATGCGATAGAAACCGATTAATTTTTTTTATCTGTAGAGCTGCCTAACTATGCGATGTTAGGATATGAAATAAGATTTGAGAGACACCAGTGTATTGAGTTTAGTGATATTGTTGTTTATTAATATTATCACAGTTATTGTTTGAAGTGGTAATGACTACATCAGCAGTAGCGCTAGCAGTAGTAACAGTAGCAACAGCAGCAGTAGCAGTAGCAGCAGCAGCAGCAGCAGCAGCAGCAGTAGTAGTAGTAGTAGTAGTAGTAGTAGTAGTAGTAGTAGTAGTAGTAGTAGTAGTAGTAGTAGCAGTAGCAGTAGCTATATTGTTATTATCTTCATCCTCATCATCACTATAGTTATTATAATTATTACCAATATGCAGTTGTACTTCTTTGAAAACAAAATTTAAAAAATAAAAAAGAAATAAAATTTGGCAGAATTGCCCACTCTAAACAAACCCTCAATCTGTAGATTTGACCTGAACCTTCGAAGCCAGAAACAAAACTTTTTGAAGCATCGTTGGCTTTGTTTTTTGTTTGTTTTGTTTCTTTTTTTTTTTCAGTAATTATTGCGTCACCTAAGTTTCTAGAAAAATCTTATTCGAAGACATCGGCTAGATGGGATCCAACTTCCACCAATAAATGATCCGATCAAGGACAGAACCCAGGACTTCCCATTTTTCAGTCAAACGCTCTTCCAAACTAAGCTATTTTGGTCACTTATATCACGAGCTTGCAATGCACAATCTGTTTCTTAAGACCCGTGGGGAAGAACCCATTTAGGGGACAAAGAAGAAGCAGAAGGATGGCTACTAGATACAGAGTTTTGCTTTTTTTTTTTTTTCGCGAAGGGCCATTCTCTTTCCCGCTCATTAAAATAAAAAAAGAGAAAAAAGGAAAAAAGAAAAACGCAGCATCTTTATAATTTTTTCCATATCATATTTGTCTAAAAACTTATTTGTTTCCGAGATCTGCAAAATTCATTTCTAAGGCCCCAACTAATCTGCTTCCATCTATAATCGGAAAATTACATCTTCACCTTTTTGAGCCATTAGCTGCAACTTTACAGCTAGAATTAAATGATTTTTAAAGAATAAATGTTCATTTTAAGCTTGAGAATGCACCGAAGCAAGAGACGAAGAAAAGCTTTGATGTTGGGGGATATGCAGGACGTCCCAGATTAGACGAAAGAAGAATACTGGAAAATAGCAAAATATGGTTGTACTTTCCCTATTTTATTTAAAGATCTTTATAAACGCTCATTATAAGCTTTAATGCTATAATCTGAGGGAAAATAACCAAGAGATGCACTGCCTTGCAGGAACTTATATTATTATTATTTTATACGTACACGATAATGAGTGTTTAAAAGGATCTATTGGACGGGTTCAGATTTTAGAAGATTAGCAAATTATTCTTATTGATGTTTGGCTGGTTTTCCGGACCGTTTATCTTCCGAGGAGATTTATGGTTGATAGAACTAAAGCTGATATTCTGGAACGCTTCATCTATTTCAATTTTATTATCGTTTATCTGATTTTGAAATAAAAAAAAAGGTACACATTGTTTGGAATGCTTTCTTCTACACATTTTGTTGGTAAGGCTATAATTGTAATTCAAAAAATCCTTTTAAAATTATTTAATTCTTTAAATTATAATTATAATATATATTGAATTGAGGGAATATATATATATATATATATATATATATATATATATATTTCCCCCCCCCCCTCAATTCCTTTTCGAGAACAATATTATTAAAAAAAAACCGGTTTTCTCTGCTATTTACCATCTGCTAACAACTAGATACCTCAAATCGTCTCAAGTAATGTTTGAGACAACTAAGAGGCGAAAGGGATACTCTTGCAACATTGACGCTCAGATGAATATTTCACGTGGATGACGACCTTCTGTTTGTCTCTCAAGCACCAGGCCTAAAGGCTTTTTTCTCGCAGGAAGAAAATAATTGTCTTAATCCGAGCCGGGATGCTAATTGACACTCAAACCCTAGCTGCCATGTTCTGTTTTCCACCAACGCTGTTCTGTTTTTTTTTTTTTCATAACTACCCAGAGTGTGAGGTGAGATAAATCGGTTCTTTAATGAAATAAACAAATCATACCTCTCTCTCTCTCTCTCTCTCTCTCTCTCTCTCTCTCTCTCTCTCTTACGCTCACTGTCTCTCTATCTCTCTGCTCTCTTACCCACACTCTCTAAGAAAAACAAAACTACCTCATATTGGTAGTTGTCTTTTCAAGCTTGGTATTTTACATTGTACAAATCTCAAGTATTATTTTTTACAAATAAAATCTTGTCTTCCTAAGAAGAGAACGGAAAACGAGAGGAGGAAGCTGTTATCTGGTCCTTTATTTAATCTGGCAGTGTGTATGAACACGCAACACCTATTCATAGATCTCGGTCTTTCCAGATAACTCGACGTAGAACTAAATCTAGACTTAGACCCTAAATAGATGGAATGGAGAGTCATCAATTCGTACATCTCTTAACAATAACTTCAAACTCGAGTAAAAGAAGTTAAAATTGCCAATATTGGAAACAATTTAATTCTTGAATGTTCTTTTTGTTTCGACGGCACAACAGTGAAAGCATTGATTTTTACCTCACCTGAAAGCTTTTTTTACAGCTTGATAAGAAAGATACTTTCCAAAAAAAATTGTATCATATCATAGCGAGTGGTATTTGCATTTGCTTAGAGTGCAGGGCCATTAATCAAAATTGGAAATGAAATTCCTCCATTAAATTATTGCTTTGACTTTTGTGATGGTGTATTAATTAACATTAAGACAGGAAAGAAAAGATATTGATCTTTATTAGAAAAAATAATGGTCCTTTTGACAGAGAATTGGGAGTTCAGATCAAATTTGCTACGATTCTTGCAAATAAGTAATAATAGATGGAAAACATTTCAGAAACATTCATGATAAAGGTAGTAAAAAGTAACGGAACAAGTTGGAACTCAGACAGATGGTTAATTTGTGTGGTTATAAAGTAATAATAAAAATAATTTAACACTTGCTGAATAACAAAGTGACACGCTACAGTGTAGGAAAATCTCAACATATGCAATGGTCAGCAAAGTTATCGTTTTAATACTAATTTTCAGTAGTACAAAATTTGCTACATACGCGACGATTTTAGCTGATCATGATCTTAATACTTTGAATTCATACAAAACCTCTTTGTCTTTTCACTGATACGAGTTCAACTGCGTTTTAAAATAGTCTGAAAAAAAAAAAAGATTTGGTGCAAGATTCTCATTGTTATCCGCGTATAGTATACCGTGTAACGGTAATACCACAATTGCTTTAACAAATCCATGGGTTATGGAGTAACAAGTACGTTCCGAGCGCATACTCCAGAATTGTGTGACAATTTTGGATAAATGTCTCGTCAATGAATGAAAGACATCTTTGTAAAATGTCTAGCCAATGAATGAAAGACATCTTTGTAAAATGTCTAGCCAATGAATGAAAGACATCTTTGTAAAATGTCTAGCCAATAAATGAAAGACATCTTTGTAAAATGTCTAGCCAATGAATGAAAGACATCTTTGTAAAATGTCTAGCCAATGAATGAAAGACATCTTTGTAAAATGTCTAGCCAATGAATGAAAGACATCTTTGTAAAATGTCTAGCCAATGAATGAAAGACATCTTTGTAAAATGTCTAGCCAATGAATGAAAGACATCTTTGTAAAATGTCTAGCCAATGAATGAAAGACATCTTTGTAAAATGTCTAGCCAATGAATGAAAGACATCTTTGTAAAAGTTCTAGCCAATGAATGAAAGACATCTTTGTAAAATGTCTAGCCAATGAATGAAAGACATCTTTGTAAAATAAACTTATTTCATCACTGACATAACTCAAACACGGATCTTAACCCTTTCCATCGTAAATTATTTATTCTATATTTCAAATCCATCATATAAATAATGGTACAAAATTTAATTAAAGTTAGCAGGAAGTAATACAATTACTCCTAATCGCTATGAGCATAACTTTTTTTTCCTGATGCATCTCTTTATGGCTCTCTACTGACTCTTATAGAAAAGGAGATACTCTCAAGTCATGGCAATGATATGACTCAAACAATAAACATTGCTTGCTGAGCTATCGCGATGTAATCTTATTACAACCGACATCTCACAGCCTAGTGTCGCTGTCTTAGCTTTTCTATTGAATTTGTAAAGTCTTTTTTCTTCTCTGTATTTCATCTTGCGTCGGAACGGCTCCTGATATCAGTTTAGGGCTTTAGGCCTTCAGTTATTAATATTAGAGCGCTGCCACTAAGCCTCTAAGTCGTTCACTATTTACGATATAGCATGGTAACATTATTTCTCCAATCTTACCACACACTGTTAGCTATTTAAGAAATAGACATTGGGTTTTTCGCCCGCATATAAAGATTCCATATATATATATATATATATATATATATATATATATATATATATATATATAAAATTGGATTAAAATAATGCGTAAGTCATTCTAGTACAGATAAAATGATTTAATAATCATCATCGTGCTCTTATTAAAGTTGTTCAAATATATTTCATACATAGCGAGGCTAGAGATATAATTGAAACGCTCTAATTTTTTAATGTACGGACAATGTTATCACCAACTGAGAATATTTCATAATAATAATAACAACAACAACAACAACAACAACAACAACAACAACAACAACAACAACAACAACAACAACAACAACAACAACAACAATAATAATAATAATAATAATAATAATTTATGGAATGCCAGACAGCTCAGTCGATAAAGTGCTTAGCTGATAATGCGAAGGTCCGGGGTTCGAATCCAGACCCTCTGGTGGTCGGGTCGGATATCATCTAACCAGCCAAAAAGACTGGCTCTTAGCACCAGTATGTGTGTTGCAGCCCTGAAAGGCTAAACGCCTACTGAGTCTAGAAGGTACAGGATAAAAACCAACCAACAAACCTTAAAAAAATGTTATTATAATATGAGAAGAAATATAAGAATCTGACATTCCAATCTATATAGACTATTCATTTTGATTTTGTAATAACGGTTCATGTCAGTCTATGTAGACTATGTAGCCCAAAAAGCAATATCAAGTCAGCAAAAGTCTGCATATCCCATCAGAACCAACAAAACCCTTCATGAAAATACGCGTGTGAATACTTGACGTTCGTTTCTTGAAAAATAGAGTCTACATTTCTATCAGCAAGAAAATTGTTCAGGTTGGTTTTCTTGTTTCATTTTTTTTTTTGTTCGATAACATTATCATTTATCACTGAGATTTTCATGACGCACGTAACAACATAACCACCAATCCTTAGATCGTTTTTACCTTTCAATTTGTCCGAGAGACAAATTCTATGTCATTAACACATAACTATTCCTTTCTGTCTGTCCATTGCGAAAATAAAAAAATGTCTATGGAAACTACCGGCCTTTACCACGAGTATAACCCTTTCACTTCATTATCTTGTCACGTTTCCTTTTTTCCTGTTAGATTTCTTGCTGATATCTTGATTTATTTAGTTTGTTTGTTTGTCATCTCTTTTATGAGAAATTATTAACTCATATCTAGAAAATCGCATAACATGAAATCATTACAACTTTTTTTTTTTTTTTACCAATTATTAACCAATAAAGGAAGAAAATTTGTTGTCGTTTGATCGAAATAATTCTCTTTTTAATTAAGAGATCGCAGATACCATAAGAAAGCATTACTACATTAAATCAAAACACACACAAAGGATATTGTTGAGATTCGGATTTTTTTTTCCTTCACAGTGTCATATATAATTATGCTGTTAAGGTAAAAAAAACTCCCCTGGTAAAGTGAAAATATCATTGGTATAAGCTTATGTGAAAGTAATTATCTTCTTATGCTTTGATTATCCCTTCATCTATTGAAAAAGAAAAACTGATAATCAGATGCCTGTTGAAAAAGTTATTGAAGTTTTTCCTGGGCTACCCTTCACACATATTTCCATAGCAACCAGTGTATGTTTACATATGGTAGCTTTGGATTTTTATTAAAAAAAAATATAAAATATAATATTAACTGAACTTTTCAAAATTGATCCAGTCGCACAGTACTTTTTGTACTTTTAACACCGCAAAAGCAGTAAAAACCGCAGAAGGGCTATTTCATGCGATGTTACCCATATTGAAACTCATGCTAAACATTGTCATCCAATATGTTTCCCGCTTCGTCCACACTATGACTATCCTTCAACTTATTTAAAAAAATATTTATATATATGCGCATTTTTCTGGTCAGCACTCTTTTTTCTCGATTATACATCCGTATAGCACACTCTCTGGTTTAGAAAAGATGTGGACAATTTTTGCCTCATTATTTTTAGTTTTAAAATCAATTTGATTCACACCTGTTTTTCCCATTGATTTTCAATGACTTCTCTCTTATTTAATTTTTTTTCTGTTTTGATCATCATTGTCTGATCATCTTCTCATCTTTTACCCATTTTTACGTCTCTTACAATTTTGCACCTCCTTACTCTTTGACTGTCTGTCAGCCTATTTGCCTCTCATTCAACATTATTTCTCTATCTGTCGATCTGTGTCCCTACCTATTTATTTTTCTATCCACCTCTCTATCTATGATTTCACAAAAAAAAATTCGATCTCTCTGCTTCATAATTGTTGTAAAAGAAAGTTATAGTTTTCCTTTAAACCCATTCAGCTTACTTTGAAGTCGAGTGCTGTCTATGTTTATATGGATTTATTGTCTCTTCAGCTACTGGCCTAACACCCTGTATCTGAATATTATGGTTTTTATGATCATGGTAACTGTCTCTTCTGATACTCGCTGCCCAGTTCATCACTTTTATGTGTGGGCATAAGAGAAGTGTTCGTAGGAGGTTCCAATGTGTGTGTACATGTGGTGTGTGTGTGTCACAAGTTGTGAAATTGAGTACACCTAACTTGAGTAGACGCTACTGTGCGAGCGCGTAAGTGCTAAAATGTAAATGTGTCAATGCGTCTTTCATAAAGAGCCCGCTGACCTCTCGTGCCAGTTTTCTCTAATATGTAAATTTGCGAGGTTTGACCAGTCTTTTCGAAAACTTCACTTTATATTTTTTCAGCATTAATGAAATATTCTCCTGATAACTATACCAAAGACGTTTCAACCTTAATAAATTATTTTGGTGACCTGTTAGGTTCTAAAGTTTAGGACTAATGTGACCTACTGAACCTCAAAATTTTTGTTTTATGCCTGTACCTGCATTGAATGTAACATTCTTTCCACTAACACTACTAGCAAATTAATCTCCCCTTGTGGACAATTTTTCACCATCCGTCTCTTGCTATATACTTTTCGGTCTCTCACTTAAAATTATCTTTCGTTCTGCCTGTTTATCTATCTTTTGAATACAAAAAAATTACCAGTGGAATGTTGCAAAAAAGCATCAAAACATTTTTTGATATGATAATACTCATCTGATTATGTTTGTTTCAATATTTTTTTTTCCTTCATATCTTCTCGACTCTCTCTTTCTTTCCTTTTCTCTCTTTCATTGTTTATCGCTTTCTCTCTCTTATATACCTTTATAGCTGTTTGCTCATATATATTTATTTTTCATATCATGCATAATGCATAGACAATCTCTCACCATCTTTGTATCTTTTTTCATCCCCCTCTTTTTGTCTAAAACTTTCTCTCGATTGGCTGTTCGTCTTTCTGTGGAACTGTTTATTTCGATCCCTTTTGCTCTTTAAATAATTATTATCAACTTGTTTATTTTTGTTCCCACTCTCTCTCTCTCTCTCTCTCTCTCTCTCTCTCTCTCTCTCTCTCTTTCTGTCTCTCTAGCTCGTCATTTATATCACAATCCCTAAATTTCGCTTTGCTCCAGATCTCCTCCACCACTAGCACTTCGTATCTCTTTCTCCTCTCTGTCTGTCTGCCTGTCTGCCTGTCTGTCTGTCTGTCTGTCTGTCTGTCTGTCTGTCTGTCTGTCTGTCGCCCTCCCTTCATTTTTCTTTCTCATCACTCGCATTAACTTTCGCTCTCTCTGATCCTTCGATCCTTCCAGGTTGCTGCGGATGACACTTTACACCCACAGCCTTTCCTCCTCCTCACGGCCGTCCGTTTGAACACATTAATCTCTTCACCTTAATACCCTTTTTGACAGTATCTGTCACACGCTGCCTCTTAGCTTTCTCCTTGTTGTCTCGTACATGAAGTCACTCGGATTTTTAAACGATGCTGCAATGTCACGAACTTGTAACCTCAAAGGAAAAGCGACAGTTGTGCAATTTCAAGACGTTTGAGCACGGAACAGCATTATTTACATGGACGATGTATCGATTTATAAATGTTTTTTTTTATAAACGTCATATAAACATTTTTTATAACAGTATTTTTTAATTCATCGAACCAGAATGTGGATGAATGTAGATAGTTACGTGATATAGTGTTGAAAAATTCAACGATTACCAAAATAAGCAAAGAACAATAATGAAAAAAAAAGTAAATGGATCGATATCTCAATAGCAAAGCCATGATTTTCATCTAATCATAGGAATTGCGCAACATTACACCTACCCATTAATGAAATAAGAGGGACCCAATTAAATATATACTGAGCAAGATGAAAAAAACAATACCCCTATCCCCCTCCACCCAAACAACAACAAAAAAACGAAAAACAAAACAGAAAACCAAAAAGTCAAAAATGTGCCTTGCAAGCGGAAAAAATACCAAAAAAAAAAAAAAGAAAATACCAAAAAAAAATTTCTTCTTCTTTCTCACCCTTAACACCTTTCTTCTCTCCGTTCCTACCTCCTTCTTCGTCCGTTTTTATTTTTATTTTATAGGAAAAACCCAATGTTCAAGCAGCTGAGTCAAAATAAGTTTGAGAAGACAAGCAGGCAAGTTCACACGCGCACTCTTAGAAACGTTACACCCCAATAGAAACAACAAGCGAACAAAATCATATAATAGGGGTTAATTAACACATTAGATGGGTGGCTTAAGAAATCGGGTGTTCTAATGCACTTATAAAGGGGCAAATACTTTATGTATAAAAGAACACACACATACAAAAAAAGAGCATAAAGAACTACTAGCTGCCTCCAGTAACTTAACTTTTCCAAATACGAGAGAACTCTTCTGAGGCACGGCGCTATGGAATCAAGGTAAACTCTGAAAGTTGCAAGCTTCAATTAATGATGAATTTTTATTAACTGTGTTATGGATAAAGTACCATAGAGACGTACAGTTTTGAGAGGTATTACTGTGAAAAGCCATATAAGTGATTGCGCGAATAACTGAGCTCTACTGGTCTAGAAGGGCTAAGAGTCTGACGTCTGAAGTTACAGTGATTGACTGGAATACTCAAATTGACCAAACCCTTAGACTTGCACAGTTCCTCTCAGAAGTCAGCGCACGTACTGGCTACAATACAATTTCATGATGAAAGTTTATTCATTTGATTCTTGCAAGAGAAACAGAGCAAGCGAGCGAAAGCGAGAGAGAGAGAGAGAGAGAAAGAGAGAGAGAGAGAGAGAGAGAGAGAGAGAGAGAGAGAGAGAGAGAGAGAGAGAGAGAGAGAGAGAGAGAGAGAGAGAGAGAGAGAGAGAGAGAGAGAGAGAGATGAGGGTAGAGAGAGGTAGAGAGAGATGAGGGTAGGGGGAATGTAGAAATTAAAACAGGGATCTCTTTAATTCTTAAGTATATTTCTTTTCCGTTCGCAGTAATTCAGGGCGGTTTTTTAATATTATTTGTTAAAATCATTTTAAAATGTTTTTTTTTTTCAATTAAACACGCACATTCTCTTGGATCCTTGATGGAACCAATTTGTCTAATTGAAACGTTCCTTCTTTTTCCTTTTTATAATAAGATAGATAGGAAGAGAATAGAAAGAAGAAAAGCAGGAAGAAAGAAAAGATAGATAGAATGATAGATATATAAATAGAAGGATAAATTGCTAAAAAGAAAGATGGATAGGTAGATAGAGAACGAGGAAAAGAAAAAGAGAAAGAGAGAGAGAGAAAGAGAGAGAGAGAGAGAGAGAGAGAGAGAGAGAGAGAGAGAGAGAGAGAGAGAGAGAGAGAGAGATGGGAAAGAGAAAGAGAGAGAGACAAAAAGAGAGATAGAGATAAATCTGTTGGGTAAATAACACGCTGCTTGAAAGAATTGGCTTTTGAGGAAAGACTAATCATATTTTTGAGTCTATGAATTCCCAGAATCTGAGATATTCTTTTTGATGATGCATAATATCTTTGATTCTTTTTTTTTAATCAGAAGAGCTTTTTTGCCGAAAGATCCAAACTTTTTGTTAAATGGAAGTGAAATGGCAGGAAAGGGAAAGGGCTATCTTGAAAAATCGTCACCACATCTGCATGAGAAACTGAAGTTAACGATGCTGACACAAGATCTTTATCACTCGTGGTTTTTTTTTTTTTTTACTTTTGTTTTTATTTACGACAATCGGGGTTTACGTTTCACCATTAGATTTTTTAGGTGTGGAAAAAAAAAAAAGATTGCTTGACGACATTTTCTGTTTGCCTTTCGTTCCAGTGATGAAAGGCATCTCTTGATGACACACTTAGATACACGGCTAAATCGAAAGCCATTGGAATAATTAGCCTTCTCCAAATGGGTCAGTAGCCAAAGGCGAGATAAGGGAATGGATGGTTTGACAAAAACCTGTGGAGGAGGGCTGGATAGAAATTGTATTTTGTGTTTATGAAGGTAGGAGAAGTGGGTTGAAGAGCAGTTTTTTTTTTACTGATTAAGGTCATTGTCTATGAAATACCAAATTTACAGCAGTGTTTAGGACCAGTGTGCTAATTTTGCGGTTATTTGATACAGGACACAAGATAGACAGTCTTAACTGCCACTCAAATCTCTATGTTATGTTTATTAGTCTCAATAATAAAGACGATTTTAAAACGGTATAGGCTTTCTGCCTAGTCTTTGACTTTTGCTCCCTGCTTTCATCATTCTATGGTGAGTCTAGATAATGCGTTACGCTATTTGGTAATAACATCGTTTAGCTAACCGGGTAAAATCTAAAATCTTTTTTATAGATAATTTCAGATATTCGTTAACGCTTACGTTAAGATATATATATAAAAAAAAAAAAACAACTAAGAATTCCCAAAAGGCAGTGCGCGTTCAGAACATTTTTGAGTCGAATTCATTGACCTTTTGATCAGCGTTTAAAAGGATTTTGAAAAAAATTACATTAGTACATTACAGAGAATTAGCTATTTCCTGGTATTTGCCGGGCCAACACGACACCGTGTCAATATTTCTTCGGGAAATTCTGTTCTCCAAATTAGATGTTACAAAAAGGTTCTCTTGAGAGTTCATAATCTCCACGTCTTCTCAACACACCCAAGATTGACCCTGAAGCAGACAATTGGCCACTTTGTCTTCAGTAAAATTAGCTAGATGATTTTCTCTGTAGCAACGGGGCTATTATAAAGGCTAACCAGTATATTTTTCAGACAAATGAACTCAAATATTTAATATAGGATATAAGATATACGAGCCGCACGATTTTCCAGATCTATAGTTGACTCAGTGCATCTCACTATCCCGACCGTCTCTAGCGCTCTTCTAATGAACAAACATAGAGGGAATAGTAAAACTATAATGATGCTGGCCTAATATCCCGTTTCTTTTTGTCGCACATTTTTCCTTGCAGTTCTATTTTCATCGAACTGCATCTTTAGTTTCTTACCAAGAGCCCAATATCTTTATCTTTCTTCTATATTATAGATTTTTATTTCAGTACTAAAAAATTCTGCTAGGATCACTATATTCTAGTTCGTTCCCTTTCTTTGCATCTTTCTCTAAGAATCTCCTATAAAATCAAGGCTTTGATCCATTTTTTTTGTCTGCTTTCATGTTAGTCGAAGCTTTGCTGCCTAATAGTACTTCTGACTAGATATAAATTTCCTATACACGCCATTTAAGACCTGTGATACTACTTTCACTTGTTATACCGTTTTTCATTTATATCATTGTCTCTTAAGCAATTGCTGTCCGCATGTCCTAAATGCCGACAGCACCGTTGGTTTTGTGGATTTCAGGAATTTAAAGTAGTCCATATCGATAGCTGTAAGGAGAAGTAAGTAAAACAGATCAGTTGGATGGTCATGCAAAAAGGACCATTAACATGCAATTATTGGATATGGATAGGTAATCGATTACAGTGAGTAGGTTCTAAATATGGTTAGATTATTGCGTGTGTGTGTGTGCGTGAGAGAGATTGTCAATGTGAATGTGTGGGCGTAAGATAGTGTGTGTCTAGAAAGGGAGATTCAGGGTCATAAACATTAATTTTATCAAATCGTTTGCACTGAATAACTTGTTCAATTTGTAAATAGGAGTGAAGAAATAAAGATCTAACTTGTATGTAGTGGTGATATAATCCCATGGCATTATGTTCTCTGCTATTATTATCCGTTTTTTTGTTTCTCATCCCATGTGTACGACCTTCACTTTCTTTGAGAGTTTCAAACCATTACAATTATGGTTTGAAATCTATCTGGTTACGAGACGGGTAAAGTTTAATCGAATTTCAACCTTCTGTTATACCATAAGTCTGGACCAAAGACACTCACTTATCTTAAAAACCTAATATGACTTCATATTGCCGCAGATACTAAGCTTGACGTCGACTCTTACAAATAAAGATTAAAAAAAAACAATTTCCAATACTCTTAACTGAGTTAAGTTCTTTATTTTCTAAACCCCATCTTGCCAATCGGTGGTTTCTTTGATATGCAAAAGACATTAGATTAATAGCTTGCTTTGGACAGTAAGTCCCTGTAAGTTTCCCCCTGATGTAATAATAAAGCGCAATAAAATGTGATTACAAAGATACATTTTCTCAATCCACCCACACGCCCTTTTCTACCGATTTTTGTCTGGCTTCGAATTCATGAAAAGTCCTCACGCGAAAAACAAGTTTTAAAGTAATTTCCAAATCTTAGGCCCTGGGAATAATAATGTCGGTAAGTGTAAAGGCTGAATATATACCATTATGTTCGCCGCTCGGATGTCCATATTTCTGATAGATGTTGATGAAAAGGATATGCTCTTGTTTTTTTTAATTAATGATTAAAATGCTGCCAATATGAAAAAAATGTTTGCTAAGAGAGATGAGAAGGATCATACATTAGTATTCTGTGTGTACTTGAGTATGTATGCACAGAACTGATGGTATTGAAAGCTGAAAACTTGTGCCTTATGTCATTATTCCTAAGCGAAAACACCTCTACCCAACAGACGAGGAGGTAAGGACTAAGTATGAATAGCAAATTTAAACATGGTCTGATGCTGAGAAAGTAATCTATTTCTTGACTAAACAATAAAGGACCACATCTTTGAAAAGGATAAAACTATAACAATATTTAGTCAACAATAATAATAATAATAAAAAACAAAACAAAAAAAAAAGCAACAAACAAAATGTTAATATATCGGAACTTCGCATTTTGTTTTGTATTACGCTCTACATACTTCATAGTAAATTGTTTTTGGTCTTTCTTCAGATTCAGGTATTAAATCGTTTATCTCAGTGACTTTTAGCTTGTTGATTTTATTCAGCCTCAGGTATACGCCTTCGAATACCTAAACCACTTTTTCTTTAAAATCAGTCTGAGTGTTCGACATGTTGAAACAATATAATTTTCAATTCAAATTCCATAGGAAAAGTTTTTTTTAGTGCAACTTACCTTGAACATAAACTAAAGGTATTTTACAAAATTATACCCGGCATCTAAATATACTTGCCCAAAACAAATATAGGGCAATTAAGAAAACAACTAAAAAGCTATAAGTACACTTTTTAATCAATTGAAGAAATATCTTGAAAATGTCCAAATACTTTGGTACTAACCATTTTATATGAAATATTTAGTTACCAATTATTTCTGGAATCTATCTTAGGACTGCAATTTTTCTATTATTTCAGGTCTTCAAAAAAGATGTTGAAATAAAACAACTTGGAATAATGAACCCCGTCTCTGCTTCTGTGGAAAACGATCAAGGTATTATTACGTTATCAGTGTAGGATAGTTCTCACGTGTTTCTCACGCTTTCTCCCAATCAATCAATCGATTTACATTATGTGTCTATTAGTATTCTGTGTTACAAAGGAAAATAAAAAGAAACATATTTAAGGCACTTCAACCTTCTGTAGCAATATATATAAAGAGATAACGAAAGGGACAAAAAAAGAACCAACAGACAAACAATCAAACAAACTGATACCAAAAAAAAGCACAGAACATAACACAACATTAATTTTTTATAGGACAAGATGCTTAAGTTGTTGTTTTTCTGTAGCTATGGTGGCTCTGTAATGAGACAGGGTTTAGCGATAATAATGCCCTTAGTTCAAAAGATAAACTCCGTAATTATGCACTCAGCAGACAGGATTTTGAGAGATACCCTGGAAAATTGGAAAAGCCCAAAGGATCTCTCTGGCTCCGCTTTGAATAAACAATCTCAAAGGCCCCGAGAGATGGAAGTTTCAAAATTGCCACTTTTTGCACTATGGATCTTTGTATATATACCCGCTTTGAAAAGAGCTGCCGAATTTGTTTCTCTCTCTCTCTCTCTCTCTCTCTCTCTCTCTCTCTCTCTCTCTCTCTCTCTCTCTCTCTCTCTCTCTCTCTCTCTCGCTTGCTCGCTCTCTCGATCTTGGTTATAATGAGCAGGACAAAAATAGAAGTTACATCCAGTGCTGCTTGCATGAGTTGCCCTTAATCTTTCCCTCTCCCACAATCCACCCCCATCGAATATTGCGAAATAAAATAGCCAGCATGACTCTTTCTGACAAAGCACACGATTGTATGACAAAATTTAAGACACCGAGCTTCCATTCTATAAGAGGCAGAGCTTTAAAAATAATTTTATTATTAATTGCACTTTTTTTTACATTTCATCACATTTCTAGAGTTTAGAAAGAAAGAGAAAGAAGTGATGTTGCAAGGAGGGGAGGGAGCAAAGGGGTGCTAATGGAATGTGGTAATTATTTGTAATTGATAGTGAAAATAAATAATGATAAGGAAATTAATTTTGTACCGAGCTCTATAAGTCTGAGGAGGAAAAGGGCCCGATTAGAACTATGTGGCTCAGGAAAAGGAAGGGAAAAAACAAAACAAAAACACACGCACAAAACCAAACCAATGACAAATCATAATCTCTATAAATTTCGCTGGTTGGCCCTAACGACACAAACAGCACGACACACAATTGTTCAATGTGTTAAAAAAACTTACACATAAAAAAATACCTTGAAAAAGAACCTTATAAGAGCAAAAAGAAAACCAAAAATAAAAAAAAAAACAAAACACAACAAAACATACACTTGTCTGCAAGGGGGCAGGTGGAAACCAAATTGCCAAGAAAAGACCAGGGACACCAACAGCAAAAATAAAAGTATCAACAGTTTAAAAACAGTGAAAAAAAACTGCAAATACAACAAAATCAACAACGAGAACAACTGAAGCAGCAGCAGCTGTGGAAACAATAATACCGTCAAACGAAAGCTGTAGAACATAATAAACCTATAAAGTGAATAACAATTTCATCATTAGAAACGTTGAGATAATCAGTATGTAATGGAATTATAGGCTACAATATTTCATCTCTATACTATCAAGGCATCAAGCATTTTGTAGCCCCATAAATATAATATAGAATTATCAATGTTCTATGTTCCAATACTCTGACTTTTGAAAAAAATCGCAATTGAAGAAAAAATTAGAATTGGAAAAACTAAAATCCAAAACGTTTATTAATTTTCATAGCAAAACTTTTGAAGCAAATATAATTATTGTGATCCCAATTTTGTTATTTCCAACTATTTTACGTATTTCTAAGTCACAATTTTGCTATCGCCCACTCTACACCTATACACCCTCATGTTATTATATCCCTCTGCGCAAGCAAAAACTGTAAAGAACAGAGACTAAAAGGTCCCTTGGGCTCTCATGTGGAGATCATTTGAGACGTGCCAACTTGGAGACCCCCACTGGGGATTCCCGCTAGCGAATAAAGTAGAAAACCCCCTTCTGCTTCGGATAATCCCTTTCATAAAAGAAACCCTATAGCAACGCTCAGCATTATTTTCAGGACGCTGGTGCAGGTGGTGTCGGGCGTTTATTGCATTTCTTGTCACGTGTCCAGCATCTCTTGAGTACAGTTAGGATAATATTTTTTAACGACTACAATAAAACAGAATAGGGAGAGAAGTAAATATGCCTTGACATTTCTGAGAAAACCACCTATCTAGATGCTAGATATATAGCGGAATGTTGCTACAGAAAATTAAAATTGTTTCTGGTCTTCGATCGAAACTTCGCCGCCAACTGATATATTGGTTAGGTTTAAGTTAATGTGCATATGAATCTGAGTGCTGGACCTACAATCTCAAAACCTCGAAAACAAAATCTCGTAAATCTGTAGGATCTCAGGCCAGCAGCACCAAAGCAAGACATTCTCTGAGAAACTGGGATAACATTGATTTATCGGTCACGCATAAAACCCTCATGTCGAAATGATGCAGCTTAATCCCGAAGGGAATCAGTTGCTTTTTTTTTTTTATCAAGCATAGGAGATGATAAATGAAAAAAAATGAAGAAAACATAGGAAAAAAGTCAAGAAAAGGCAACATCTGGGCCTGCTTCAGAGCAGTCTGTGCCAAAGATTTTGTTCGCGCCGCCTTTGGGATACAATCAACAATTCTAAAAGAAAAGAGCAATTGATAGGTCACATACGGCTGTTGAGACAAATAGACAGGATGGTAACATATTCGGGTATAAACAGGAGAGTCAAGATGGTGTGACTTAGGAAATTAAGTACAGACAGGAATGAAAGATGGTGGTTCATAAAGAAAGAACATGTGAAACTGAAAAGAACTTTTTAGTAAAAATAATGATGGTGATGATGACGATGATGATGATGATGATGATGATGATGATGAAGATGATGATGATGATGATGATGATGATGATTATGATGATGATGATGATGATGATGATAATAATAATAGCAATGAAAATAAACCTTTTCGGGTACTAATTTTAAATCCGTTAAACATGCCATAGCTCTCTCCCAGAGGCCCAAATAGAGAATGAAAAGAAAAAATCTTTATTGCAGCGATTAATACACGAACATAATTATTAGTCATAGTTATCAGCAATACTTGGAAAATCTTATTCTCCCTTCCTTTGTCTTTATTTTTTCTTCTGATAAATTCTTAGTTGTTTATATTCATGCTGAACACCCTCCCCCCTCTCTCTCTCTCCCTTCTTCTTCTCCAAGTCTCTCCGTCCTCTTCCATCTTCTTTCGTATTTTCTTTCCCATTGAGGTTTGCCACCCTTGTCCCCCACCCCTATCACCCCCCTCCCCCTTACACACACCTCTTTCAATACATATTTCAATTTATAGATTAGGTTTTTAGCAATTGTTGAAGATATTTCTTTTTTGCACATTGATATTTATAAACAGCATGCACCTATAACAACAGCTCTATTCCCCCCTCACCTTCCTGGGTCAATCATAAACTACCATGATCGTTATTGGTATTTCCACGACCCTCAACAAACTAAGAGGGACCCAGAAATATTGGAAGAAACTGAAAGGATTTACCCGCACCTTCAAAGCGAGTTATGAAGAATTCTCAAGTCGTGTATCCAATCTCGATTAATTCATTCAGTGCACTAAATATCTTACTTTTCTTACCGCTCAATTTAAGTAAAATAATGTTAAGCTACTCGTTCACCATACGCAATGGACAAAATATCTTTGATCCTAATAACGGCGCTTCAAACCCCTTAGGTGGACATAAATGTATAAACATTTTCATTCATTTCTCTGCTTTGCAACAAGATTTTGAGAAACTCTGTCGATGAATGTTCCCATCTGGATGCTATGGGGGCTGCTGAGAAGACGTTATTGATTTCATTTCATTTATTATTTTTTGGGGGTCAGAGCCAGTGAAATTTCGAGGATCCATCGCTTTATTGTGTTTATTGTACAGTAACTTGCTTTTTACGAACTTGTGTTTTCATTTACTGCTATCTCGAGATACAATGTTTTATCATATTGAAGACAGAAGTGCCATTAAACAATTTGCTTAGTACATTTAAGCTTTGCATTTTTGTTTTGGAATATTGAACTGGGATCTTAGGTTATTTATCAAGACATTTCAACACCATTTAAAAAAATGGGATCTGGCTTTAAAAAGAATAGGCGGTCCTCAAACTACCTCTTTCTTGAGTTATATACTGTCTCAATATTGGAATTCAATTTCTCGTAGCGTAGGTCGCAATTATCTCAAGAAACCCGGAAGCATTTCCTTGAAACACCAGACTATCTCGAAGTGTTAGTGATTTGCTTCGAGGGCTACAAAATTTTACTTCTGCGATAATCACTATGTTTGTAACAACCGATTTTAAGAACAAACAAGCACTCTACAGGAAAAAAAATTGTAATAATCACATTCTCACGCTGTGGCTGGAAAATGATAACAACGAGATTTCAATCACAAGACGTATTTTTTTAACTTTGCGTTTTCTTAATCATAAAGAGAACGCTTGACTTAATTCTTAGCCATTAAATGTCCCTTTTCATATCCCTTGCACACACGTAAAATTATAGAGACAGGAGAGAGAGAGAGAGAGAGAGAGAGAGAGAGAGAGAGAGAGAGAGAGAGAGAGAGAGAGAGAGAGAGAGAGAGAGAGAGAGAAAGAGTAACAGAGAGAAACATAGTATATCTGTAAATAAAATACTTAGCAGACACAGAAAGAGAGGGGAGGGAGAGACACACACACACACAGAAAGAGACAGAGTGAGAGAGAGACAAACAGACAAACAGACAAACAGAGAGAAAGAGAGAGAGTGGGAAAGTATTTTCACGTCTTTCATCTTATTTATCGGTCTCGAGCTAGATCTAGATTTGTGATTGATTTTTCTATACAATGAGAGAAAAAGGGAAAGATATATGGTTTCAGACAGACTGACTAAAAAGCATACAAAGACAGACTAAATAGAGGCAGGAACAGGAAGTGCAATCTTGAGAGAGAGAGTAAGAGAGAGACAGAGAGAGAGAGAGAGAGAGAGAGAGAGAGTGAGAGAGAAAGAGAGGGATAAGAGGTACCTTGAAATAAAATGTGAAAAAAAAGAAGGGAGAGATAAATAGGTAAATAGAGAGATGGATAGGTAAATAGAGAGAAAGGCAATAATATGAGGGAATATAATTTACACAACGATACATTTTTAAGCTCATTGTCTGATTACAAATACAACCGAGAGCTTACGTGAAACGAAGGAATCCAAAATAATTTACCTCTAACTACACATTTTTATACCTTTTCTCTAGACTGAGTCTGATTAATCGATTTTTATGTAAAAATCTTTTCGCAGTTGCGAGACATTGATGCAAACATCCCAGGTAATAGATGGGTTTTGTAACGAGACGAATCAATCATTTTGCTAGAGCGAGAATTATTAATGTTTCTAACAAATCGAATATTGATAATTTTGGGATGCGTGGCCTTTTCCCCCTGTTGACAAGTATGTGACATTGAATTTCAACTCTTCTTTTAAGTTTATTTCCTGCCTACTTTAAAACGAATGATATTGGGAGTTTTTAAGTGAAATAGCTCCATTTCATTAAACAGCGCCTGTTTTTAACTCCCTGACAACATTCGATGAATGGATTCTAGAAAGAGCATCATATAAACTATCTTTTCAACTTCCGACTTTTCAGGATATGTTTATTAATAAAGTTTGATAGAAAACAACCTCTGCAAAGATATATTTTTTAATGGCACCTTTCCATTTCCCCCACAGTCCGAATTAAGATTCAAGTCTGTTACTTTGTAGCAAAATGGAGTTTCTGTCTCTAAATATGTTATCAATTTTGATTAATAAAAAATATATCCCAATCCACACTTGAATGTGTCCAGCTATGCAAATGTTCCGTATATATATATGTAGTTGAAAGCCCGCGAATTCGCAGGGTTGAAAGTTTAAATCAATACCCATGTATTAATAAATTTAGCAGAAAACTATTTTACTCACCATTATAATATTAATGCTGATTTGAAGACAACATTATTGGTGTAGCTTGTTATAGTCAAAGAGTTCTCTGATGGCGGTGCCAATGCAAATTGTAAACCATAATAACTTTTAACTCTTGACATAGCTACATAAAACAACCTACGCGAGTCTTTAGAGGCATCTGCACGAAGTACCATATTAATAGATTTGCCTTGGTCGCCTGCTTGTTCAATTTGATTTGCAGCATGTTTATAAAACTGCACGAAAGAATTCACACCATTTATAACAGAAGAAATTCTGTGAAGCACACCTGGCTTTAAATGTTGATTCCAATGCAGTCTGTTTTGTATTTCATTGACAGTGTCATAAATGTACAATTGAGCAAATTTAGGTCTTTCTCCACCTGTATTTGGTTGTAGATGACCAATTCTATGACAAACAGTGCCACTTACTCTAAAACAGTATACCCCTGCCGGTAACAAGTCCTCATTTACACCAGGTGATGCGAATTCGAAAGCTGAATTGTAACTTCGAATGTTATTTCGAAAACATCTAGATTCTGCAGTATCCCCCACAAACAGCTGGTGTAAAGGTTATGGTAAAGTTTGTAAGGGGTATAAATTAACTTGACCATTGGCACAGAATAGTGAGGATGTTTCTGTGGTCCACAATTTTGTGTCACAATAATGGCATGCCTTTGTCATTCCCCCATTATTGTGGGCAATAATATTGATATTGTCATGGTTTGGGGCAGTTGGCGGTGTAAGTGTAGAAGCTGCCTGTCTGATGTAAGGTGGAGGCGGTAGCGGTGATGTAGATCTAATCCGTATGGGTCTATCTGCTTCTTGTGGTGGTGTAGCAGATCTAAAACTGGGTCTACGTTGTGGAGATCCAGAGCTACGTCTGTTTTCACTATCTGGATCTATAGATCTAGATCAGTTTGTCGTAGATCTAAATCTAGATTTCGATCAGTATCAATAGATATGGATATTTGATCAAGTGTTGTTTGTGGTGGTCTGGTTGGGGAGATTTGATTTTGATTGAGTGTTTCTACGTATCTGGATCAGATCTTTGTTGATCTATAGATCTAGTTCTAGTTTGTCGTAGATCTAGATCTAGATTTCGATCAGTATCAATAGATATGGATGGTTGATCAAGTCTTGTTTGTGGTGGTGTGGCTGGGGGGGGGGGGGGAGGGTTGATTTTGATTGAGTGTTTCTACGTATCTGGGTCGTCTTAAACGACGTCTCTTTTTCTCACCTGTCATCGTAATATCGATCTATCTTCCACAGTTAATTATACCACTCAGACTGAGGTGGTCTTATCTCTGGTTGGCCTAGGCGGGAGAGGTAGATCTAGATCTAAATTGAAGAAAAAGCAATGTCAAAGGTCTAATATTGATCTATTGCTTTTTAAAAAGTTGGGTTCATGTCCCTAATGTTTTGTTATTTATTTAAGTGACTGTGAAAGTCTGTGGTGATGGGCAACGATAAAACTTTTTAGAATTACCGCTATCTAGTAAAGTTGATGGCCATTGCGGGAGGCGTACATTGAAGAACAAATAATATGAAAGGTCTTATTTTTATTTAATGACAACAAAACATTGCTTCTTAAAAAAATGGGGGTCATGTCCCTAATCTGATGTAAAGTATTTCATATAAACACTATTTTGTAATTTTCAAGTGTCTGAATAGGTCTGTGGAGATAGGAAAAATACGAGGAGAGGAGCACACAATGAGCACTAAATTTTATATATATATTTATATATATACGAGGGCAGGCTGATAAATAAGGGCCGTTTTTGAATAACTTTTTTATTTGAAGGACTACAGAAGCAAGTTACACATCAAATGAAAGCTTAGAGTCTCACCTATCTGATGAACTATCATTTTTCAACATAGTCACCATCGCGTTCAATGCAGAGGCGCCAGCGTTGTACAAGTTTTCGCATTCCGTCGGCGAAGAATTCTGGTGTCTGGGATCGGCACCAAGTGCGAACATACGCCTCAACTTCTGCATCGGTTTCATAGTGATTTCCTTTGAGATGTTTCTTCAGCAAAGGAAATAAGAAAAAGTCAGACGGGGCCAAATCAGGACTGTATGGCGGATGTGGTATGGTAGGAAGTTCCAACTGCTGTAAAGCGCACTGGGTTTGGCGACTGGTGTGTGGCCGAGCATTATCGTGCTGGATGACAATGTCTTTGACTTTGTCCTGTCGAACCCGTCTGATTCGGCCCTTCAATGCACGCAGAGTTGACACATATCTCTCTAAATTTATTGTTGTGCCTTGCTCCAAAAACTCAATATGGACGATACCTTCCATGTCCCAGAATATTGTCAGCAAAACCTTTCGAGCTGATGCGACGACTTTGAACTTCTTCGGGGCTGGAGAGTTCTTGTGTCGGTACTGCATAGACTGCATCTTGCTCTCTGGGTCATAGTGATGCACCCAAGACTCGTCACCAGTGATGATGCTCCGCAGAAAACGCTCGCCGTCATGAGTGAATCTTTCCAACAGTTGTGTACAGATCGTTTTCCTCTGTGCCTTCATTTCCACAGTGAGCTGTCTCGATACCCATCTTGCCGAGACTTTCCTGTAACCAAGGTGGACTGTGATAATGTGATGAACTCGTTCTTTTGAAATGTCAAGCGCATTTGCAATGTCTTTTTGTTTCACTCTTCTATTTGCAACAATCATTTCGTCTACCTTCTGTTGGTGCATAGTGTCAGTTGCAGAGACCGGCCGCCCGGGCCTTTTGCGATCACGGACTGTTGTTTCTTTAGGGTCTTCTCCTCGATAAAATCTCGCCCACTTTCGAACTTTACCTTCAGTAAGACAAGCATCACCGTATACAGCTTTCATTCTCTTGTGGATGACAACTGCAGAACATCCTTCTGCAGTAAGAAACTCGATAACAGAGCGTTGTTTCATAAGGTGGTCATTTCTAGAAGCCGCCATTTTCTCACCGACCGAGATCGCTGCACACATATTGCAACGTCACTGATTGTGAACGCAAATGACGTCACACAGATCTATTTTATAGTTCATCAGATAGGTGAGACTCTAAGCTTTCATTTGATGTGTAACTTGCTTCTGTAGTCCTTCAAATAAAAAAGTTATTAAAAAACGGCCCTTATTTATCAGCCTGCCCTCGTAATATATAAAATCACCCACCCCTCCAAAGAAAACAAAACAAAACAACAACAACAAAAACCAACCAAAGAACAAAAAAAAAAAACAAAAACAAAACAAAACAAAACAAAAAATATAACAAAAAGCAACAACGTTGTTTATGAATAAAATCCAAATAGTATTTTGGCGTTTTACAACATTGAATGATTTCCCTTTACTGTCAACTATTTCGTTTGCGCGACTTTATCTCTGCAAAAAGCTGTGCTATCGAAGAGATCGTGGGTAGCTACAGTTGTATTGAATTCAGGACCTTTTACAGAACACATGGACAAACTAAGGTATCTAGAGTAATTCTCCAGATAAAAATTATTATCTTCAAGATGTTCTATCAAAAGTAAACATCAACGTCATTTAGATTTAAACAAAATGAAATGGCAGAATTATAAAACATTTGTTTCCGACGCTTACTATTCCAAGGAAGATTAATCTTTTTTTTTTTTACTCTTGTGGTAATGCCGTAATAATAATAATAATAATAATAATAATAATAATAATAATAATAATAATAATAATAATAATAATAATAATAATAATAATAATAATAATAATAATAATAATAATAATAATAATAATAATATGCTAAGCAGTTTCTGCTTGTGATATCTGGAAGGCAATGTTATATCATGATAAAGTTTCTTTCGTTAACTTCACATAATAAAGCGAAATGATACTGATTAATCGTATCAGCATAAGAAATATTGATTAATGACGATATAAAGTGTCACTTTGTAATTCATGCGCTTCATGGTTTGCTTAAGTTAAAAAAACCCCAACAAAACCCAAAGCTACATTGTCACCAAAGTAAGAGTTTTCGCCTTTGGCTTTTTTTTTCTGGAGCGCCGGTGGCTACGGGCTTTGTGCGTTCGCCCTGATATCCACACTTATCTTCTTCGCGGGTTCGAGACCCACACAGTCGGCAGGTGAATTTCATTTCCACCCTTTCAATGTGGGATTAAATTTGATATCCAAAAAGGCCTCAGATAAGACCACCTTATTCTAGACGGGCTATGTAAAAAAAAATTCGATTTGTCTCTCTGCGAATCTCGATCTATCTTTTAGGATGTTTAAGTAAGTTTACATACTCGATTTTCTCATTCGTCTAAACCTGGTAGTCGTGGTTATTTCTCCGTACTACTCAGCGACTCGACAGAGTTCAAATCAAATGCTACATAATTATACAAGTAATTTTGTTCTATTATTCATTTAAATATCTGCAGAAGCGATAGTGACTTTAAGGGTATGGAGTGATAGAGGACGCATGTTTTGCCTCTTGAACAATGACACATTGTTTATGATATCTGGGTGCCTATACTTTTTTTTGCGTACTTGATGGCAACCAGTGCCTTATACTAAATATATAAGTGATGTTGCCTATAAATTCAACCTCACTTATTTTCTTTCCAGCCTCTCTTTTTCTTATACGTGCGCAAAATTTTCGATGTACAATAAATACAGTATACTACATTAGAACTTAAAAAAAAAAGACAAAAAAAAAACAAAAAAAAAAAAAACAATGCCAATTTTTTCGTCATTATAGACATACCACCAGAACTCTCATGATAAGGGTGATTTAATTTCATTTCTTAAACTACCTTCCTAATCATCTCTCTCTCTCTCTCTCTCTCTCTTAGAATACAATTATGTTATGTAAAAGAAACCAGTTGTTTCAATTTATCTGAGTTTCTAATTAACTTTTAATAATGGGTCTGGCCCACAATTCTGAGAAACGTGAAGGAAGATGTCTATTCTACCTCAGTGACTAATATTGGCCACGAAGAATCAATGAAATTCAAACAGTCACGCACATTTCGTTCTTTTTTTTATTTCTTTCCAAGATGATTAGTTAATAAGATTGATGGAACGAATCAACGTCATTACGACCTCTCTCTGAGATAGGCCATCATGATGTTAGCAACGTGCCGCTAAAGTTTTCACTAAGCCTTGATTTATTGCTATATGCAATATATCCAAGTTTAACTTCCTTTCCATTACTGGGAGTATCTCCCGCTCTGGCAATAGAGAGATCAAGAGGTGAGCCAAACGTTGTTTCATCAATAATTTCTGCATTGAAGCAAGCACGTCGTGTCTGGAGACCGTCTAGCATCGATTGACCGATGGGCAGCACTGACTCCTTGTACATCTCTCTTGTGAAAAGTCCCCTATGCCCCTGTCAATTTTTTTTCGTTATTACAAACTCAGTGGAATTATTCAAATTAAGGCATGAAATATATAAGAATACTGGGTAGGAACGATTAAACGGCTTTTTTAGGGGTCAGTATTTTTGGAGAATATCCGAACTGCCCCTAAAATGCTTCAAAATGAAACATGTTTTTGGAAATACGCTTTATTTCATTAGCAAAATTGTTTTATTGAACGATTTAATTTGCCATAAAGGTGTGCTGATCATGGATCGCTTCCACTACGAGGTAAAATAAATCATTGATTTCTGTGCGATACATAAAATGTTTTCGACATTTCTACAATCCAATCATATGTTACATTGGCATTTTCGAGTTCTCTATAACTCTCTCTTTTTCTATGTTACTGGTTGTTTTTTTTTTAATCAATAAATCTAATGGCCAATCTTTTCGTTTGATGCAATTGACCCTAAGGATCCCACAACCAATCTTTGATATTCATCTCTTTGCTGTCCATTTCTAGACTAACTGTCATTTTTGTTCTCTACATCTTATTTTTCTTCTTAGCACGGTATACCCGAAAATATTTTACAAGACCTGGTAATCTTTTGATGTGCAAATAATCATTACATTTTGTATCGTTCTAAATGGACAAAGGTTCTTCATAGGGACCTATGGCGTGCCGTGTTCTTTACTCTATGAACAAGATGCTTCAGTTACAAAGTATATTTTTCGAAGCTAGCTTTCATGTGTGGAGTTAAGCGATCTACTTAATTTTCAAACGATGAAGAAAGGTAGGTAATTTTGTAACAAAAATCAAATTATTTACAATGCCTTTAAGAATATTCATTATTATGTAGGTTTAGTTAGAAGCTATGAATTCCAGCAAGGCAGTTCGTTCACACATGCAAGCCCTTTTTGCGGTAACTCATGGTCATCTGGTTAGCATGTAAAGGGACACTAAAAATAGATTGGACAAGAACAAAGTCAGCTCATTTCTGATGTTGGATCCAGTCACCACGCAGTTCTCCATGACATGATAGTTTAGTTGTTGACTTTCAGAACAAGGATAACGGCATTCTCAGCTAGAGCTAAGCTTAGCCACGTATTACTTCGAGAAATTGGAAAGTCTCTTACCCTATCAGACTAAGATAGAAATTGTGTAAACGACCTTAGGCAGTGCACGAGTATGGGCATTGCACGATATTCCCACAACGCTGGATTTAAGGGCGTTAAATACAGGTAAATTCTCTTTCATTTTAAAATAATGGGTGTACACCCCCAAAAGTGACCCGGAGAAAAACTAAAGAGGTGGAACTAGTTTAAAACTTGAGTAAGAAAACAGAAAGGAGTATTAATCACTTGCAGGAATCTTATTACCCTGTTGTAAACCTTGAAATATATATCGCATATCCTTAAAAAAAAATCTTTGAATACAAGATATTTTGTCGTTAAAAACTGGTTCGTATTTACAGGAACCTTTTAACAAATTGCTATCCCCCCCCCCCCAAAAAAAAAAAAAAAAAAAAAAAGAAGGAAGAAGAACAACAATGGTGTTGGGACTAAACGTTTGTCCCGTAATAAATACGGACTGAAACCACTGGAGATTTCTTGCACTGATTCTAGAAGCCCTTACGGAAATAGAAGCAATTTAGCAGCAATCCATTCGAGCTCCCAAGGGGTAAGTGAAAATTGTTTACGTTTATTGAGGGTAGCGCAGAGTGAGTGTTATGAGAAGGAGAAAGAGAAAATTTAGAGAAAGAGGTATATGGGGCGAGAAGATCTCGACGAGAAGCTAGATAAAGAGATGGGTTAGAGAGGAAGGAGAGAGAAAGATATGGAAGGAGAAAAAAAAAAAAGAGACTGCAGGAGAGACAAGGATTAAGACTGAAAGGTAAAGAAGGAAACAAAATGAGAAAGAGAGAGAGAGCCAGAGAGAGAGAGAGAGAGAGAGAGAGAGAGAGAGAGAGAGAGAGAGAGAGAGAGAGAGAGAGAGAGAGAGAGAGAGAGAGAGAGAGAGAGAGAGAGAGAGAGAGAGAGAGAGAGAGAGAGAGAGAGAGAGAGAAGCAGACAGACAATAGAGAATAGAGGAAAAGAAAATAAAGAGAACAAAGAATAGAATATCAGAACACCGCCTTTTACGGTGATCTGGAGGTAGAATATCTAGACAGAGGCAAGCAGAGCATTACGTGTGAGTTAAATATTTTAACATTGGAATAAATTGGTAAAAAAAAAAATAAATGCATAAAGAAATGACTCTATCCACTTTGAAAAGAAAAAAAATGTAGCTTGTTTAATTTAAAAGAGGCTTTAAGAAAGATTTGATAGGAAATTAAAATCCCTGCATCTAGACAGGATACATTAATCTTTCATTATGCTTTTAAACGTCTTCTATAAATCTCCAAGCGCTGGCAACACATGTGACAGATGGCAGTGACAGTTAGCTATGTATACGTGCTCAAGCTAAATTCTAGAGGGATCTTTCCACCTGGGGGTGCATCTCCATTTGTGCCTTAACAGTTTAGGCTCGAACTTGTTCTAGACCTAGATTTGCATCTAATGTCCTGAATGTTAGTAACTACGAGAATTTCTGTATTTTTAGGCTCAACCTAGGCCCATAACTGTACTTCCACAACTCATATCCTGAGTGGTAGAAACCAGGAGAATGTCTGCTATCACAATGATTATTGTTGACTGACCTCAACAGTCTGAGCATTAAATAAAGCACCCACACTTCCTGAAAATAAACTGATAGAAGTTCTTGTCCTAAGAAAAATCGATGAACTTGGGAGTCTGGCATTTAATCCCACGGCTTGTAAGCTATTGTATTAAAAGTTTATAAGCAAGCCTGGCTTTTGGTATCACATGAAATGTGAAAAGCCAAAACCAGCACTCTTGATTTAGATTTAAATCTGTGTAGAACCTAAGAGAATGCCTGTATTTTTCGGCCTTATTTACCCTCAAAACTGTACTTCTTGACCCGCTTCTATTGTACCACGTGTTAGAAACTACGAAAATGCCTGTAATCTGAATAATGTTGACTGACTGAGCCATCATCATATAAAACACCCAGACTTCCTGAACTTTCACTGATAGATTCTCTTGTGCTAAGAAAAATCGATGAACTTGGGAGTGTGGCATTTTAATCCCACGGCTTGTAAGCTATTGTTTTAAAAAGTTTATACTAAAACCCAGAAGCCTCGATTTAGATTTAAAATTTTGTAGGCAAATAAGCGGATGCGTTAATACCAATTTTAGAGACGTGCTTAAAAAATTCTAAGTACGAAATTAAAAATAAAATACTCATTAAAATTTTCATTACCAATACTCAAAACTACAGATATGATTTTTTTTTTGATGAACGCATTCATTTTTTTTGTTTGCAGAATAGCAGATTTTTCTTATACTACGATAAGTCATAAAGAAGATCTAATAGAAATACAAATTTCCTTTACATCTACAATATCAGTTAATACATTAAGTTGTCAAAAAAAAAAAAAAAAAAAAAAAAAAAAAAAAAAAAAAAAAAAAAAAACAACAAACCTTTATAGATGTAGAAACATTTTTTTTTGACATCATAAATCTTCTACTCTCAAACTGGTGGCATCAATGTTGCTAGTAATAATTAATCGTCGCATTGTTTCTGTCGCTCCGAGCAAGCCGTGGACAATCCACTAAGATTTATAATATATTCTCGAGAATATACTCTCTGAAATCTGCAGGGAACTTTCGATCTTGAGGTGCATCGCCACTGAAGGCCTATCAATTTGGGTAGAAATCTGTCAGTGTTGGTCCGAATCTTATGTTCTCATCCACAACTAAGAGAATACCTATGACCACAATGTTACGAACTGACCTTATCAATATGAGCCATCAAATTAACGCCCAGACTTCTTGGAAATAGGGTGATAGGCGGGATTTGTATTTGGAATTTTTTTTAATCAAACATTTTCATTTCGCGATTCGTTTTCCCTTTTAATGTTTTAAGGTCATATGACTGATTGGCTCTTGATTCCAGATACAATATGACACAGCCAAAATCAGCAGTCTCACGTAGTTAGTCGAAAAGTGAGCAGGTGTCTCATCAACTTGTCTTGATGTAATAATAATAATAATAATATTCATTCTGACAAACTGAAAATTTTACATAATTATTTTCTTCAAAACAAACCAAGGTAAATGCAGAGCATTACAGCACAGCTGCCTGGTAGTCTGCGATTTTTAGAACTTATCCTTTCATTAATTTGAAGAAGCGACTACACCATACTATTATTTTGTGAACAAGTATATCGACAATTGCTATCATAATCATAAAGACATAGCGGGCAGAAATCATTGTTCATCTTTTGAAACAAACAAAGCAAAATCCCCCCACCCCCCAAAAAAACAAAAAACAAAACAAAACAAAACAAAAAAAACAAAAAAAAAAAACAGGATATAGTAAATTATTGCTGCGTCTAGATCGTTTTAAGACATCGTAAAAGACAAAACTAAAATAATGTAAAGTGGAAAAACAAACAAACAAAAAGCAAAAAAAAAAACAAAAAAACAAAACAAAACAAAACAAAATAACAACCAAGCAACCCATAAATATTTCGTATCAGGCTCAGTCCATTTTTTCTGTCTCTTCGGAATGAGGTCAGGTCCAAGTAAGTCAGATAACAAAGTCAGAAAAGAGAAAAAAAAAAGTAAGGGTTTAATGACCTTTTTGCAGCAACATTAAGTATTCTTTTCTATTCCATACGTTCTATGTATATACTGCACATGTGAAAACAAGCGTCAAAAAAGGAAGAAAGTGGCAGAAATTTTAATGTCAGTATAAAACTCCATTCAGCAGCGATTTACCTTTATATTTGAAGTAATGAAAATTCTACCAAAGAAACCCGTAATTAAAAAAAAAGCAAACCACCGCCCTAAAAAAAAAAAAAAACAAACAAACCCCCCCCCCAAAAAAAAAAAAAAAAACTACAAAAAAACCCCACACACACACACAAACCTTAAAGGCCAAGTGGCAAAGAAAAAAAAATGACAGAGGAAAACAAAAGACAAAGAAAAAAAACAAACAACAACAAACAATAAAGACAAAACAACAACAACAAACAAACCACCAAACTAAAGATAGGTTAAGAACAAAAAAAAAAAAAAAAAAAAAAAAAAAAAAAAAAAAAAAACAACCACACAGACAACTACTTGTCAACGTCTAGACTGGGCCAAGTAGACTGCTCAAGCTGTGGCCGGGTTGACCATTGAGTTTTTTGCTTGCCCAGTCCGTTAAAGCCTATTCCATCAAAAATCGTTTGGGAAGCCTGGAGATTCCCAACAAGCATCGTTGGGTTTGTTTTCTCGTTAATCACGCTCTGAGGCTTAAGTGGATCTTTCAGATTTAACCTCGGGCGAGACGACAAATTTTTTTTGTCTTTTTTTCTTTTTTCTTTTTGCCGCTATATTTTATCACGAATTTATCTTGCCGGTCCTGTCTAGTCTTAATGCCGATCTACTGAGAGAGGTTATATATATATATATATATATATACAAAAGATGAAAAAGTATGAAATATTTGGGTTGAAAAAATAAAAACGAAAAAGAAAACGAACATCTCGTTTTGTATTGTTTATGTCAATCATGAAAAGGATAGAAAGATCACAAGAAATTGATGTAACAGATTGACTGAAGTGATCACTGAAGTTTATACGTAGCTATTTTCATAATTTCTTTGACACGTTCTCCAGCATTTTTCGCATAAATTAGTGATAGTTTCTTTAAAAAAACTTTCTCACTTTGAAACACTTTTCCCTGCCTCTTCGCCTCAAAGCACTCCAAATTATTATTCAATGTGTTCTGATAACAAACAAGACCCTTAAAGATTATACGCCCTCAGTCCTCGATGGTCTTTCAGCCTCTTGTACGGCTTCACTCTAAACCAAATCTAGCTTGCTCATGAACACAATGAAATCTAGCTTCTTCATGAACACAATGAAATGTAGCTTGTTCATGAACCGTTAAGCACTTGATTGATTGCGTGAAGGAACTCTTAAACCTAAGCGCTTAAGAACTATCCGAGCCTTTTATCGCTTTAGCCGAACTAAAAATGTCTGCCCAAAGAGCGAAATTCCCACCAACGATAATGATGGTTCGAGCACGATTGCTTCTTCTAAACTTTCAAAGAAAATATCAAAATTGCATAATCAAAATACACTTGAAGAAAATAATATTGAAATGAAAGTAAACTTTTTATTTATTTATTTTTTTAAATTAAAAACTTCCAGTTAATTGGTCACAGCGCCTTATTTACATTCCCCAACAGGTAATACCAAGGGTTGTACCTTTCCAAATTTCACAAGGTAGAATTTAGAGCAACATTCTTAAGCATGTATGATCAGATTGATCAGATAGATACTAGTTCTCAACTCAACTGAGATTATATATATATATATATATATATATATACGAGGGCATATTGATAAGTTTTGCCTCCAAGTCCATAACTTTGGAAATAATGAAGACAAACAAATGATACTTACACCAAATGAAAGGTCATTTTATTTAGCACCAGATGACATATCATTTTTCAACATAATCACCGTCCCGTTTGATACAGAGCCGCCACCGACGGACGACCTGTTGGATGCCGTCAGCGAAGAAGTCAGCAGTCTTGTCTCTGCACCAAGAAAGAACAGCATTCTTCGCATCTTCGTCTGTCTCGTAACGGTTGCCCTTGAGGTAATCCTTGAGTTTTGGAAAAAGGAAGAAATCGCTCGGAGCAAGATCTGGGCTATAAGGCGGGTGAGGTAATGTCCGGAGGCCTAAACCATCTAAAGCCGTGCGAGTTTCCAAACTTGTGTGAGGGCGAGCGTTGTCGTGATGGATGATGGAAACTTTCTCACTCCTTACCCGTCGCAACCTCGCTTTCAGTTTCTCCAGTGTGTTCACATATTTCGTAGAATTCACGGTGTTGCCTTGTTCCAAAAATTCTGTGTGAACCACACCCTCACTGTCCCAAAAGATCGTGAGAAGCACCATCATCCATCACGACAACGCTCGCCCTCACACAAGTTTGGAAACTCGCACGGCTTTAGATGGTTTAGGCCTCCGGACATTACCTCACCCGCCTTATAGCCCAGATCTTGCTCCGAGCGATTTCTTCCTTTTTCCAAAACTCAAGGATTACCTCAAGAGCAACCGTTACGAGACAGACGAAGATGTGAAGAATGCTGTTCTTTCTTGGTGCAGAGACAAGACTGCTGACTTCTTCGCTGACGGCATCCAACAGGTCGTCCGTCGGTGGCGGCTCTGTATCAAACGGGACGGTGATTATGTTGAAAAATGATATGTCATCTGGTGCTAAATAAAATGACCTTTCATTTGGTGTAAGTATCATTTGTTTGTCTTCATTATTTCCAAAGTTATGGACTTGGAGGCAAAACTTATCAATATGCCCTCTTATATATATTCCCAAACCCAACAATGCGACTTGTACCAGCTACAAATGACCCAGGAGCTCCTAGATTAGAAATTAAGTGTCTACAAGTAAACTATCTCTTCATAAAATCAGTTTGCAATCAAGCAATAAAGGGCCGAAGTGATAAAAAAATAAACTTCTTATGACTTAAGCTTATGCTTGAGGCATAGGATACGAAGTATTGTAAAGTTCAAACTCATTTATTTATCTCGACAGAAAAGGGCAAAATTTAAACAGAATACGAGTACTTGATGGCTGAAAGACTCTAACAAAATTAATGCATACTTCCTCTCAGCCAAATAAGAGAAATCCAGGAGTTTTACTCAATTTCTTAGTTTCTCTTTCTTCCTTGAACGGTTTCATCAGATATTGATACAAAGATTTCCCCAACGAGCAATCAATTGGCCACAGCGCTTTATTTATGGTTCCAACAGATAATACCAAGCGTTTTACCTTTCTAAGCTTACACAAGGTAGAAGTTAGGGCAATATTCTTGAGCCTGTATGATCAGATTGATCAGATCGACGCTAATTCCCAGCTTGCACAGAATGGGAGAGTGATATTGTTTTTCCCCAAAGAACAATACGGCCAGTGCAAAAGCCCCAAGAGTTCCTGGATTAGAAAATTAGTGTCTACCACTAACCATAAAGGGCCATAGTGATAAATAGAAAATAACTTTCCGACGATCTTAAGCTCATGCTTTTGCATGGAATACGATGTATTGTAAAGCTCAAACGCATGTATTTATCTAGGCAGAAAAGGATAAAATTTAAACAGAACATGAGTATTTGATGGCTGAAAGACTCTAACAAAATTAATGCATACATCCACTCTGCCAAATAAGAGAAATCCCAGAATTTCTTTTAATTCTTGAAAAGTTTTAGCAGATATTGATATTAACGATTTCTCCAATGGTCAAGGTATTTTCTAAGCATTTAAAATGCCCATGTCAACACTGCCGCTCCGTTGAACGACCCCTGAAATTTGCGTAAATCCATCTACGGAGGCGACGGCTTCGTGTAAAGTCAAGAATAATCTTGATAGAATGAACCCCAACACCACCACCAGATAATCCAGTCAAAATCAAATCCGGTACTTCCTTATTGAAAGTCCAACGCTCTAGCTGCCGAGCAACCATCTGACATCCTTTGTCGATCCTAAACCAATCAGCGTTTTGTCTCAGCAGAGCTTCAAGAAAAGGAAGTTATGATATATTTTACTCATCAAATTATGTTAAGCTCTACGAAGACGTAAAAAAATATCAGGTTTTCCCCCCTTCTGTCCACCGAGAAACCAAAAATCTTGACAAGCCAGACTAACCTTTTCACTACCCTATTAGACAGATTTAAAAAGGCATTTACGCCGATGAAACACATAAATTGACCTTTTCAGTGAGGAAATGAATGATACATCTCGGGAAGAAATAACACCAAATTTGGTAGACAAGAATGGGGTGGTTGTGGAGGCGGTGTGTCACAAAATATTACCTTTTATTATAAGGAATTCTTTCAAGTCCCAAATAGAAAATCATCTGGGAGACTTTCTCCTCTAAGTATCCCTCTTCCATTTCTTAAGTCTGCGATTCCTCTTTCTATTTATCTTGTCTCTCACGTTCTTCCTCTTTTTCTTTTGTCCTTAGCTAAGATCTATCTCTTTCGCTTTTCGTCTGATTATCTTTGGACATTATTTCTCTCTCTCTCTCTCTCTCTCTCTCTCTCTCTCTCTCTCTCCCTCCCTCCCTCCCTCCCTCTCTCTCTCTCTCTCTCTCTCTCTCTCTCTTTCTGTCTCTGTCTCTGACTCTGTCTCTCTTTCTCTCTCTCGCTTCCTCTCGCTTCCTCATGACCTGGAGAGCTTTATAAAGTACACTTTCTGTTGCTCAAAACACCTGACAGATCAATAGAGGCTGGCGGCTAGACGTAACAATTGAATGTATCATTTTTCACTAGACTATTGATGTAAAAAATGACACCCGAAAGCGCTAGCATTTTTTATTTCGATTAACGCATATTCATATAAATTGTTTTATATATTAGTTAAGTGCAGTAAGGTTAAGATTGACTTCTATGAACAGCCTACATCCCATGGCTGTTATTCATGCATACAAGCAATCTTTACTTCTACTCAATATAAGGAGGCAGATTATGGTATAAAACATTGTAAAATAATTTTGTCAGTTGAAAATACCTTTATGAACTTGAAATTATCTAAATTCTTTTATTCACTCCCTTTTCCGCATTTCTGTTACTGATTTTATTGCCTTATTGATTCTCAAATCATTACACGTTGTCTTCTTTCCCTTTATGCTATTTTCTCTCTCTCTCTCTCTCTCTCTCGCGCGCGCGCGCGCGCGCTCTCTCTCAGAGCTTGTATCTATGTCCGCATCTCTTTGCATTTTCTCCGTCTTTTAAAAATAAAGTACATGATTCGCTAGTCAATTATTGTCTAGTTATATTGTCATCCTTTTTCATTTGATCCTTTCACTCTCCATTCTTTATCCTGGCCTCTCAAAACTCTTTCTTCCTCTGTCCTCTTTTACTTTCTTCTCTCTTTCTCTTTCCTTAAAAATTTGCTTCATAGCCTCTTCTCTCGTCTTACTACCTCTTAGACTGTATGTCTCCATATATGTCACCAACTGTTGTCCAAAAGGAATACCATAGACCAACTTCTTTGTTTCAGGATGCATCTAAATGACACATCACCCAAAAGATTTTTTAACGAGTATGACTCATGTTTGATAATAATGAAGATTGCCCCATAGTTTGGTGGACAGTCGCTGCTGTTTTGACCAGAGGGAGTCACACTGAGATTAGGGCGATTCGCCGAAACTCTGATGCCTCATCCGCCCTGAGCAATAGGCAGACATCCGTTGTCTTGTGCTGAGTTATCTGTTCATGACTCGGACGTTTTCTTTCTTGATTATCGCCCTTGTTCGTCTCTATTAAGGTAGTGACACGCATTGCCAGCTCTACTTAGTGGTTGCCCCTTCTCCATTCGGTATCGAACTGCAAATTTGGTGAGTCTCGAGCAATACGGATATTCGCACAACGAACAGCTTTGGCAAGTTTGCCTCTTGCATTTTAGAATGGCGTCTATTCGCTGTAAACAAGAAATACATAGAGCTTACGTTTTAAGTAGTACTTAGAAGTAGTTAGAAGTAAGCTTTCAGTGAACATGACCGAAAAATGTTCTTAATTTTTATAAATTTTAAAATGTTGATATTACAGATAAACCCTCGAGGCAACTCAACAACTAATCGTGACATCTCATATCAAAGATGAACTTGCTGAATTAAACATAGAATTTTCCGTCTATTTTGTGAAAAACTATCGGTTTTTTTTTTTAAATTGTATTAGTAAACATTTATACAGCATCAAAACATTATGACCGTGCTAACGACTATACTATGGGGCTAAAAAAAAACTGGTGGCGTAGCTTCTTTTAAAGATTATTGTCCTCGATCATCAACAAGGGATATCTCTAAAGTGTACTTCTTTTTTTCTGCTTTAAGGAATCGTCTATAAACTGTAAACTAAACAGCCAATAGTTTGAATTATTGATAGCATGGACATATGCACCGTTGTAGGACAGCCATCTGTTATTGAAATCTTTCGATAGCTTTATGCACAAATGTGTTTCATTCTTATATAGTTATGGCAACCATAAGATGAGACAGTATTACTCTGTACTTTAGAGACTTAATTTCGAAGTCTAAAGGAACAAGATTAATGCTTCAAAACAAAATTAAACGCTGCTTGAATAATCTACAAAATTAGAATAAAAAAAAGGTGCACTAGAAGTAAACAATACAATTTTTTTGTTTGAGAATTGATTTGTACGAAAGATAAGCCTATGACAATGGATGTGTTAAAAAAATTGCTGAAAAAAATCTCTAACCAAAGTTCACGAATGTGCCTGTTTAGCCCGGTGTCGCACGTTCCCTTAGGACAGTTGATCTTTTCTCATCGTGGATAGTTTAAGTGAGAGACGGGAGTGACTCTTAACTCAGGATCAAATCAAGGGGATTTGAATGCTTACTCTAACCCTTTCACTGAAAGCTCCATAAACATTTCATATCAATTCAATTTCTATCACTAATAATCAAGAAAAGTGGTTAATCCTTGTATATTAAAAAACAAAAAACCCAAACCAAAATGAAGCAAACAAAAACATCACTATAATCAACACAACCAGAGCAACCAAATGAATCCATTCCGTCCTCTAAGTCAACAGAGACGAAGAGTCTCTATCATCGAGGCTGACCAAAAATCTCCACAGCAAATATACAGAATAAGATTATGCTATGAAATCACGTTAGTGACCCCTAGGTACCCTCAGGACTACCATTCGTACATGCTTATGATTGTCCATTGATTTTTTCTCATCTCTGACGTTCTCTCTCTCTGTATTGCCAAATCCTACTCACTTTTTTATGCTCCTCCATCTCTTGCCCACTCCCTCCCACGCTTTTCTGTGATTTAATTTCGTTTACTGCCTATCATTCTCCCATTGACTATCTCTTACTGTTGTCCGCTCTTGTTTCTCTCTCTCTCTCTCTCTCTCTCTCTCTCTCTCTCTCTCTCTCTCTCTCTCTCTCTCTCTCTCTCTCTCTCTCTCTCTCTCTCTCTCTCTCTCTCTCTCTCTCTCGGCCTGTTCTGCTTGCGTCCTGCTTTCCTAATCACAAGGGCCACAGGGGCAGTCTCAATACTTGAGCGTCTACGCTGAGATCTTCAGGGGACAATAGTAGAGGGGTCATGTCAAGTCCTCATCTCCATTGGTGAGATATTTAAAGACTTCTTAGTTACTTCGCTCTGCTTGGGACAGATGGATAAGTAGATAGACATGCAGATACAAAGATATATAGACACATAGATAGATAGATAGATAAATAGATAGATAGATAGATAGATAGATAGATAGATAGATAGATAGATAGACAGATAGACAGATAGACAGACAGACAGATAGATAGATAGATAGATAGATAGATAGATAGATAGATAGATAGATAGATAGATAGATGGGTAGAAGAAATGTAGAAGTTCATGTATATAAGTACTGACGAAGTTTAAAAAGTGAAACATTTCTATGTTAAGTTGATAATAGTTTTGTTATTTCTTTTTTGTCCCGTAATTATAAAGTTGTGTGCCTATTTCCTTTTAAACCTTGTATTATACTATTTATAGACACACACACTCGTCCTTTTGGATCCTTTATAATCCTTTATGTATCCTCTATACATGCACCAAGTTATCCTCCTAGTGTGGTGTTTTTGCTTTCTATTTAGAGAAAGAGAAAGAGAAGAGAAGAGAAGAGAAGAGAAGAGAAGAGAAGAGAGAGAGAGAGAGAGAGAGAGAGAGAGAGAGAGAGAGAGAGAGAGAGAGAGAGAGAGAGAGAGAGAGAGAGAGAGAGAGAGAATCTTGTATGATTTATAACAATGGAAGATCTGCGAAAAATTCTACATAAACCAGTTTTATCCAACACCCAGACAATCTATTTTCACTACTTTTTTTTTATAACTCCAAATAAAAAACAAAAATGCTTTCCAACTTTTCTCAACAATATTGTTCTTATGGCCTGATTTCCTATCACTCCCTGAAAGCTCCTTTTTCAAATTTTTGTTGTTGTAATGTTTGGTTCACTTGGATTAAGCACTACCACCACCTTCTCTCTCTCTCTCTCTCTCTCTCTCTCTCTCTCTCTCTCTCTCTCTCTCTCTCTCTCTCTCTCTCTCTCTCTCTCTCTTTCTCTCTCTGTGTATCTCTCTAAGAACTTTCCCCTGTCCTATTATATCTCTACAAATCTCATCTATATCTATATATTTGTTTTTCTATAACTTTCCAGCAATCCCTATCTCCAAGTTTCCCCATCTTTCTCATTTTATTGCCTTACATTCATCCCTTCGTGTCTACTACACATTTTGTACCTGAAATTCTATTTGCCTGGCTACTCTTGCTTGTAGTGATCACTACTACTGCATTTTGCATAAAGTTCTTTTTTGCTCTTTATTCTTCTCTTTCTGTCTCTGTCTACCTGTCTGTCTGTCTCTCATTCTCTCTCTTTTTCTGTCTCTCCCTCTGTCTCTCTCTGTTTCTGCTGTGCTTTACTGTTTCGCTCTGTGGCACCGTTTTGTTCTATCCTTTTCCTAACTGCAACTGAATCTTTCTGTTTTTGCTTTAGTTTGATTTCAATAATTGTAGTGGATGTTCTGCGATGAAACGAAGCTTTTTGTTTGCCCTTTAAAAGCTTGCATGGCGAAACCATGCGTTTACTAACCCAAACCCCATAACTCTCTTTCTTCCATTCTTTCTTTCTGTCTATCAGCTTCCTCTGTCTTTAAATTTTTTTTTCTCTTCAATCTAGTTTGTGAAATTTCACTACGATTGCACAACCTGTTCAGTCTGTGTTTGTGTGCCATTCAATTTGTCTGTCTGTCTCTCACCCCCCCCTCTCTCTCTCTCTCTCTCTCTCTCTCTCTCTCTCTCTTTCATCCATGCCTTTCTCTCTATTGGTCGCCACATTTCTCTCTTCCACACACACACGCTCAATTCCTGACTACTATCAATTAATTCCCTTTCATAAACCAACCTCTATTATATATCTTTTTTCTACATGCAACTGTATTTTTTCGTTCAAAATATTGTATTTTTCTTTTATTATACAGATGGTCCATTCCTTTGACGAAAGTATTTGCTCTCTCAGAAAGAAATTAAAGAACGGCTTTTACAGACAAAAAAAATAAAAAAGCAGCATTCGCTCGATATTATTGAAGCTAAAAATCTTTATATTTTATATACATTATTATCAACACCGTGCTCCGTTCCAAGTTGTTATTTTTTTAACTTTAAATCTAAATTTCCCCTGCTGTTCTCTCAGGCTATCATTAATGTCATTAATAATACTTCGTCTAAACAGTCAAAGTGACATCACGATTTCAAAATTAATTAAACAATCTCAGCATCAGCTAAGATAGCGAGAGATATCTAATTTGGGTTAAAAACATTTAAAGGGAAAACCGTTGTGCAATTGGGGCGTGAAATTGAAAATACACACACACACACTTTTACGCAGACGCAACCCCCCTCCCCCCCCCCAAAAAAAAAAAAAAAAAAGGTGTAAGGCCCATATTTCATGAAAGCTTTCTTTCGCAACGAATCTTAATTGCTGTAAGCAAGTCCTTGGGGATAATCAGTTGTAGCTTAAATTTTCTATTATTTTCCAATTGATTCTAAGCGTTGCAGAGTGATCGAGCTCTAGAAACAAAATACAAGATACAGGGAAGGATTGAAAAAAAAAAGGTCGCAATGACTGACTGATATAACCTGTCCACACAAAGGAATTTTAAATAATCTTTAAATGCTAATTAGCCTTCATCGGAGTAGATAAATATATAATGTCTTGATCTCCGTTGAATTATAAATAGAAATAACTTCTGAATTTTTTTTTGTTTCTTTGCCTATTTTTCATACGGCGTTTCAAAAAAAAAAAAGTCATCTCATACCTATAGCGATTTCATTAAAAGTTATGTCCCTTTGTTGGAAGTCGTGACTTCTGTTAAAAAATCAAAAGCATTTCGAAGATCTAAGCAGAACTGAATAATTTTGTTGTCAGTGTTTTCTTATGTGCACATTTTATATTTCCTTTTTTTTTTTACTTCAAATTTCACAGCAATATACATTCTTGCAGAGGCTATCGCTTTATACGATAACGCCTTAAAGTAGAGCTCACGACTTCCAACTAGGTAGCATAATATTTTCGTCAAATCAAATTCCCTATATCAAAAGATTCTCTGGCGCAGGTTGGGGCTATAATGAAAAGGTGATACTTATAACTCTCCCATCGACGTGTGAAGATCAAACCCACGAAGGATGTCCCTGAGGATGGGCGGGCGTTCTAACCCACAGCCACGGGCGCTCATCTTCCACTGGATTACCACTAATGTGTAAAAAAGGGTACAATCTCGATTAGATGATTGTTTGACGATATCAATAACAACAGAATAATGTGATCTAAGCTGGGAAGGAATGGACCCTGCAATGGGATTAATGGCTTGCATAATGGAAGTTATAAAAACTTAACATACTCAAATTATCTGTAATAAATTATTATCTTAAGATGCATTTTTTTGATGTATACAGAATTGTTGAGTCCTAAATAGTTCACTTTTCTTTTGAAATAGCTTTTAGTTTTGTTTTGGTACAAAGAAATTCTGTCGAATCACTTATTTTGAAACCTAAACTTTTTAAAGATTACTTTTCAAACCATTAAAGTAAAGGTAAAGTAAATCGATACGGTCATGCCTCGTTGACAGGAGATAAAGAACAGAACCTGGCAGATATGTTGTGTGGTTCATTGCTTGATACATCTCAGCCACACAAAGTCTTCTTTCATCTTTCATTCTCTATGATGCATTCCTCTATGATGACAGGTAGAGATTTAAAGATGAGATCACACACTCATCCAAATTTAATACATGTTCTGAACCCATGACTAATGATTCCTGCAGATTTCGGGTCGGAACGTAGCTTGACGTGCGTTGTTTTCCTCTCGGAACCGCCAATACTACAAATCGGCGATGAGATTTACAAAGTGATCGAGAGTGAGCGACATAACGCGAATTGAGACCAGAAAGCACTTCAGACAGTTAAGATCACTTCAGGGTAATTAGGACCTTTTCCGTTATGACTCACCAAATTTTGCGTCGGCCATACTTGTTCTCTAATAAATTAAGCGGCATTACTTATTTGATCATGCGTTTACTTTTTTTTATCGTGTTAATCACCTCAATGAGACATAGTATAAAAAAATGGGTGAAATCAGTTTTTGAGCACAAAGATGACGATTAAAAATTTTATCATTATGGAGAATAATAAAAAAGCGCTAAGATTAGCCACTTTTAGCACGTTTTAGCAGTGTTGGTCGCTAGGTTTATCATTGTTACTCTTCAGCCGCAGCCCTTGGGGGCAAAAGGAAGGCATTGTTAAAGTGTTAAAGCACTTTAAGTTATTATCATTTTAAAAGTTTAAGCTGAATCGAGATGAGTTTGCCAAGGAATTTCATTCATTTTTTGTTGTTGAAATAAATTGCATCAACAGTTTGGCTATTTTTCATCGCGTGAATTCTTACTTGTTGACTGTTCCCCCAAACACTTTACTGGGAGGAGATGAAGCGTCTCAAATATGTGAATGGTCCAAATATCGGTCAATAGTAATGATGTTTTTGTACATCTTTGCCATCAACAGTTTGGCTGCTTTTTTTTTTTTATCTTTTGTTGACTGTTTCCCAAAACACTTTCCTGAAGGAAATGGAATGTCTCAAACATATGTATAGTCCAAATATCGGTCAAAAAGTAATGATGGCTTTGTACAATTCACCCTTGAGATATATTTGATTACGCTGGTTGTCTTTCTTGAGAAATGAAGATAGATTAGAAAATACAGAGCTACTAGATAAGAGAAATGGTCAATTTTTAGAAAAGCAGACACACACACACACACACACAAAAGAAAAGCATCTTTATATATCGACGTGACCCATCAAAGTCCTTTTTTTCCTCCTTTCAGCCCATCACGCGCATGGGATCAAATAACAAAGACTAGTGCCAAAAAACAACTACAGTCAGCAGAAAAATATCTAGACTGCTTTCATTTTGATACGGAAGGTCAAAAATCAGAAACACTGTAAATGGCTTTGCTTTTAGCAGAGATACTAGGAGTGTCTTAAAGCAGCACTGATAGGGTCCTGATCTAATCCATTTATTCCGCCTCCAGAAAGTACTGATTCAATAACAAAGAACTCAATATTGCGCA
>JAWDGP010007969.1:622500-640000 GCA_033675545.1 Elysia crispata
GAAGAAGATGAGCGATAAGGAGGAGTTAAAGAAATCTTTTCTTCATCACCATTCTTGTTCTACTCCACTTGTTTTTTTTCTCGCTTTTCTTTGTTGTTTCTGTTCATCTTTTTTCATTTACCTCCATAAAAAATATGAGTAGGAATTGTCACAGATAATGTTATATCTGAAATTAGAATTTAATATCTTGCCACAATGACTGCCATGCCGTGTTTAAGGCCCGGCCTTAACAGATCATCTTTCTTGATAAGCTAAATAAGCTTTTATCATCATTATTATTATTATTATTATTATTATTATTATTATTATTATTATTATTATTATTATTATTATTATAATTATTATTATTATTATTATTATAATTATTATAATTATCATTATCATTATCATTATTATTATTATTATTATTATTATTATTATTATTATTATTATTATTATTATTATTATTATTATTATTATTATCATTATCATTATCATTATCATTATTATTATTATTATTATTATTATTATTATTATTATTATTATTATTATTATTATTATTATTATTATTAATATGATTATTATTATAATTATTATTATTGCTATTATTATTATTATTATTATCATCATTATTACTTTTATTATTAATATTGTTATTATAATTATTATTATTATTGCTATTATTGTTATTATCATTATATAATAATAATTCTTCTTCTTCTTCTTCTTCTTCTTCTTATTATTATTATTATCTACTTGTATGACAATCACACATATGATCGCAACGTTTGAACAAAAAATAAATGAAAAACCACAGGACATATATCTTTTTTCGTCGTCATTGTTTATTATGAAACACAACTCTATATCATATTGCCAAAAAAAAAAAAACAAAACAAAAACAACCAGTTACATTTGCTTTTTATATCTTACCTTAACAGAAATAAAATGGCTATTTTCACTAAGGAAATTATGCGTTCAAAGGTCTATATTTGAACCGTAATGAGTACGAAGGACACTTCAGTATGAAGAAATAGTTGATTTCGTCTTTTGAAAGTTGAAAATAAAAATCTGCGTTAATTTGCTAAATAAAAGTAAAAATAAAAAACAAAAACAAAAGAATATTAAGCATTGCCAGTTTTCAATTTTTTTATTTTATTTTTGGGATTAAACATGAAAAGAATGTAGCGACAGAAGAAAAATAATAACGGATGAAATAGCATCTTGTTCTTGAACAATTTTCAAATCGCTGCAGCATCTTTTCAGGGTATATTGTGCGGTTATGAAAAGAGAAACATAACATTCATAGTTTTAGCAAAGAAAAATTTTAAAAAAAATTACAAAACCCCAAAACCAAAGTTATAGCATTTGTGTAGATTTACTTGCCGTCAGAGGCCTCGGTAATTAAGAACTACCATGCAGACATGGATGTATTATTCGTAAAACAAACAAATGATGATCTCGTAGAAAAGACTATGAAGACCATGTTTGTCATGATATTTGACGAATGAGAGAGTATAAATAATGAAAATGATCATGGATATCAAAAAAATATTTCATTGATTTCATCTTTGAACAACAGCATGAAGCACTGGAGACAAATATAATGATAAACACTGAATCCACAAGTCAATTATTAAATTATTAATCGTCTTGGCAGCAACAGTAAAAGTGCCAACCATATTATATACACCGTCATGGATAACAGCTGTGATGATTGAAGTATTTATTTTATTGTTTATATAATAAGCGCTACGGAGAACAAACAGTAAATATTAAAATATAAAAAAAAAATTAGATACTTTTCCCTACATGAATAATAATTTCCTCAGTAAATTAATAAAAAAATGTCATAAATAATGGCTTTAAATGGATCACTTTACTAGAGACAGGCGGTTAAACTTAAGAACGATTCTGAAGGGACTAAAAACTGGAGGAGAAAAGAAATTACCGTTAAACAATGAAAGTGGAAGAGGCTTTGAGAAGGAAAAAGAGAATAAATAATGACTAGATAGAAGAAAATATACTTAAAAAATGCACGTAATAGGCAAACGGAGAGATTGAGAGATACATAGACAGACTGACTGACTTGATAGAAAAATAGACAGAGAGGGAGAAGGAGAGACATATAAAAGAGAGAGAGAGAGAGAGAGAGAGAGAGAGAGAGAAAGAGAGAGAGAAGAGAGATAGAGATGGAAAGATATAGAGAAAGATAGAAAGACAGCAGACAGACAAACAAACAAAGAATTGAATGTCCAATATGAATGAATTCAAAATCACTCAGATTTGTCGCCACTGCGATGTGAAATAAAGTAAGTGAAACCAAAATTAGTCCTAGCCTAAAGTGCGTAGTGTCTTTTTGACAATGCGTTCAGCTAAATCTCAATGATTCTATTATTAATATTATTATTATTATAGAAGATTCTCGATGAGATAATTCCAACACCGCTTTTTAATGTCATAATTAGTTCAATATCTAGATCTAGCGGAAAGAATTGTTACAAAATGCTGCGCTAATTTATTTCTGAATAACCGAATCACCCCTCAATTAACCTATTCTAATGACGAGTAATATGAACTGAATCCATCTATAATGTACAATTTGATGATTAGGATATAAATATGCTCTTCAAGGGTAACGATGAAATAATATTCGTATAGAAATTTAATAGGGAGGGCTGTGCTTTGATGCTGTGGAGAGTGGGGAAAAAATCATTTTGTGCTTAATTTGTCCAGTTCTGTTGATAAGTTTTAGGATTGAGATAAATGTCTACTTCAAGTTTGGCAAACTTCAAAATGAGAAACAAAATCCACATTTAATAATGCCTTTTAACGGGGCAAAAATACTATATACAATTCTTCAGCTGTCTCTCATTATCACGTTCTATACATTTCTTCCAGTCTCTCTCTCTCTCTCTCTCTCTCTCTCTCTCTCTCTCTCTCTCTCTCTCTCTCTCTCTCTTGCTGTACACTGAACATACTTGTGCTGAAAATTTACATAGATTATGTACAGTACACCATATACATATGCAAAATGAATAGATTAAATAGCAAGACGTTGTCTCTTCTTTACATAAAACTATCCGCGAACTTCATCAAATCGTTGCCATCAAGACTGTTTAACACTGAGATCTTTAACATTCGTGAACTTAAAGCGTGTTCTTTCCTCTTCTAAACTATTGCTTCTAAACTGGAGCCATATTTTACAGCGTTAAGAAAAATTACAGAGGTTCCCGACTTTTACGTTGTGTGCTGGAAAAAAAAAAGAATCGCAAAGAAAGCGGTTAAAATTTTTTTTTTTTAAATCCACTACTTTTTTCGTAAAATTTATCGTATCCTCACTTGATTGCTATGATTGTGAAATACTCTTTAAGGTTGTCTGTACTGGCTTGTAGAGCTAGGTCTAAAAAAAGTATGAAGATAATAGTCACATACAGTTCATACACATATATTAGGAGAACAGTTACACAATGCGACTCACTCAGTTATTCAATTTTTATTAACAAAATGAAATAAAATACGACTGACGCATTCCCTTCCATTATTGTGTCAGGCATACCGCTTTGGAATTAAAGTACCTTTTCTGTAAAATTTACTTGATTGTGACAATGGTAACAATAGTGTAATAAATAAAGTTTATGCGTATAGTGGCAAACAGGAGAACAGAAGAAAAAAATATAAATCGAAATCCATGTGTTAAACAGCAAGTAGTCAAAATACGTTCCTAATCATAGGCTTCACCGAAAAATATTTCGTGGTGGTGAAGTTATCATATTTTATACGCAAACGACCCTTAGTAGATCAAATCCTTTTGCGCTAAAAATTTACATACTCTAAAACTATATTGAAGGCTATAAATAAACATCGAAAGTTTATTTCTGCAGTTTCATATTTTTGAACATATTAAATAAATATCTTGTGATAATTCACAAATATTTATTTTTATGTCTCACATGATAACGGCGATTTTATCTGACTGCAAAACTTCCAACTTCTTCCTTTTACTGGCAATGAGTTCCCTCAGAAACGGGACGCAGTAACACATCTCTATTATTTTTATATTATGGTCCATTTTGTTTCAGTCTACACAAATATAGAACAACAAATCATTCCATCCATGCCATCCTGAAATTGAATGTCATTTCTCATCCATAATCTCCTCTCCTTCGATTCTTCCTTCATAATTCTTTTTATTCGGTGAAACTTCGTTAAACCATCGGAAAGAAGACCCGCAGTGTCTTTCACAAAACTTGAATTGCGTTGTTAAGGCAAGGCACCTTTTGGCGTCATTGTTTCAGGAACGCTCTTTCATCGTTCGGCACCATAGAGATTTGACCTTGCCTCTAACGTTTATTTATAGCCAGAGCACAGACTCGCCAACAACGCAATGTATCACAGTTTCTCACTCTGTGGCCTTCACGAGTGAAAGGTGAAATAAGAGAATGAGGAGAAATCTGAGAGTCTCAGGAGAGTCAACAGCACACACATCGTGATGGTCAGGAGCGAAGTGTGAGGGCGCACCTGAGTCGACGACGTCGATCTGTTTTTGTACTCGGGCTCTTTTTGCCTGTCGTGAGTCATTGGCTCTGAACCGGTGCCTGTAAAAAAATAAAGTCAGCAATGATGCGTGATAATAATAATAATAATCATGATGACTATGATGATGATGATAATAATAATAATAGTAATAATAATAATAATAATAATAATAATAATAATAATAATAATAATAATAATAATAATAAGGAGAAGAAGAAGAAGAAGAAGAATAACGATACTACTACTACTACTACTACTACTACTACTACTACTACTACTACTACTACTACTACTACTACTACTACTACTGCTACTGCTCCTGCTGCTGCTGCTGCTGCTGCTGCTACTACTACTACTACTACTACTACCACTACTACTACCACTACTACTACTACTACTACTACTAAATACAAATTCAAGAAACATTATTTTGAAAAAAATTGTAAATTCTACTTGACAGCTGAAACATCTTTTATTCAAAATCCTACAAAACAGTATTGGTTAATGGTCCTTGTGAAGGTGGCTTTTTATGGGGGATAAAGGTGGGGGAGTGGAGAGAGATGATCTTTGATATGCACGTCACTCATATCAATATTTTGCAACTTTATAAAGATGCGGTGTTAAAAATAATCTCCATAATTATACATTTTTGCATGAAATGAACGTGAAATTCATTGCATTCGAAGTATTTTTACTTGGAAAGTTTTCTTAAAGATGACTCACCTCTTCTGGAATTGGCAGAGGCAGCTGAAACAGAAGGATATTAAAATTATAACAACTGTCAAGAATTAGTTTATCTTCAAATATCCAGTTTCAATCATTGACACATTACGAGTGTTTGTCTGTTTCATGGGACGGGCTTAAAAGCATTAAAACATTTTTGCTTTGAAATAACAATCATTAATGTAAATTGTTCAGACAAGGCCGAACCTACTAACTTAGAAGCATTGTTCTTTTTATTTGTGATTTATATAATCACAATGCACTTCAATCATACAAACTCCGTGAAACATAAAGGTTAACATTGTCGATATAATAAGCCTAGTTTTTTTTTATTGAATTTTATATAAATAGCTGTCGAAACCAAAACATTTAAAAATGTCAAATTCCAGCTTTCAGCTGCGTATAGTTAGACATATGCCTGGAGACCGTTTAAATTCCTTTTTTTAAACTTTTAAACCGAACTAAATATTGACTAACCGTAAAAAACCGTAACATAAAGGTTAGCAATGTCATTCCTGCTGCTGCGACAGATGTAGTTGCCGCTGTCTGTCAGTTTGCTGTGGTTTATGATGAGGGTTGATGTGAAGGAGTTGGATGCGATAAACTGAGATTTCAGGATAAACACATGCCTGTGGACATAGAGAAATGACAGAAACAAACAATCTCACTGGTTTCGATGATGTTACAAGTTCGAGCGTGAGTCATGCTCGTCTTAGTGACGAAAGTATTAGGGAGGGAGAAAGAGAGGAAAGAGCGAGACCAACGGATGGAGACTGAGAGGATGAATAAATATAAACACCGACATAGAGATCAGGAGGAAAGAAGAGCGAGAGAGGAAGAGAAAGATAGAAACTGAGTAAGAAAAAAAAAACAGATGAAGGAGAAAAAGAAAAACATAAAGATAGGAGGATTTGAAGAGAAAAAGAGACAGAAGGGAAGAATAGATGAAAAAAAAAGGAAGAGTGAGAAGTCCAAGGAAAAGAATGAGAGGGAGATGGATAGACGGACAGACAATTAAGAGAGTCCGAAAAAGAAATTGAATACAAAACAAGAAAAGTTTTTTGAGAAATAAAGTGACAACAGAAAAGGTTGATGGTAAAAGCATTGGAAACTATAACAAACACACAAATATTTGTTAAAATTAAACAGACTTGCATATAAATAAAAACTGCCACGCTCTCTTCTCGGTATTTACTCAGTGAACTAACGAAAGTGTTTTACTAGTTAGAACGGCACTGGTTAAGCATCTAATTTGGATCTGGACAGCTGTTCACATTTCCCTTTACCCATAAAGAAGTAGTGATTTGCATAAAAACGAAGGACATAATATTACATCTCTGTTAAATTATTGAGCAATTGACGTGACGGCTTGTCCTGCGATCTGTCAGACCCATTTTATGCGGATTTAAGGCCCGAGCTATGTTGAGGATAAGTTTCGAGTAGTTCTCTGCCGCACTGGGGCTTATTTGACATGCAACGAAACCTGAGCTATCCTTGTTATTAACAGGCGAAAAGCAAACAAGCAAATCCCTATAATTCTATAGATTTACAAGATTGCTCGGTGCTTTTGAAATTTACAGAGGTCTAGAATTATTCAAAGAGGGAAAGAAAATTACCCACTGACTTTTCTTTGAACTGCAAGCTAGATGTATTAGAAAAGATTGTATTACGATTGCGCTTCGATATAATTATACATTACGAGAAAATATACCATAGCCTTTATTTTTGAAGGAAGGTATTGGCTAGATAATACAGCAAAAGAATAATAAAGAAATGAGTTTAGTCAATAAAACAATTTTAAAAAATCCGGTCCCATGGTTTCTTTGCACAAACTTAGCAGATTCAACTGTGAAAACAAAATTAGTACTTTGCCTCTTTTCGTGTTTATTCTTCTGCACAAACTTGACACTATTTTTACTGCTCGCTTTACCGGATCTGACGACGTGTGAGAAAGGCCCATAACTACTCACTCATACTTCTTCTCTCCCGAATCTATTTTGTCACCGCCTTTGAACCAGTCTATCTCGTCCGGCATAACTTTACCACCAGAGGCATTGCATGTCAGTTCGATCTTCTCGCCCAGGTCAACGTACTTCTTGCCTGTGATGGAAATCACTGGAGAGGGCGAAGGGGAGCAGGAAGGATGGGGAGGGATTGAGAGGGGGGGGGGAGGGAGAGGCGATGAGAGCGCATAATTATTGTGAAAGAAAACCTAACGTGAGTGGATGAGCGGAAATGTAATGAGAACAAAGGGGAAGTGTTTTTGGTTTTAGCGTTAATGAATTAATTAATTATTGTCCGCGGGTGTTGTTGGCAGAGTGGTTGGCGCACTCGCTCTAAGTTTAGGAGTTGTCTATTCTTGGTTTGAGACGCGATGCTGCCTGTGTTTGGTGTGGGATTTGAGGAATTCCTCTAATTGACTTTGCCCTACTGTAAAAAAGATAAATAAAAGTATGTGATAACTATAGCTTAAAACTGGATGTATCAGGCTAATTGACTAATTAATTGATCTTTACGAATCTGGCTTTCCATCCATTTGCTGCGAATGCAAGAATTAAGAATTGAATTTTAAAAAATCCAGAGAGTATATATAAATCATTAGCAATAAAATAAACCATGTAAGGGGGAATTATAGACAGCGAGATAAAAAAAGAGATAGAAATAGAAATATTTATAGAAAGAAATTGAGAGAAAGAGAGGGAAAAGTTAGAGAAATAGAGAAAGATAGATAGATAGATAGATAGATAGATAGATAGACAGATAGATTGAGAGAACGTTTGTGTTCTTTACAGAGAGATACATGAACGAAGGCATAGCCATTAATTACACCTATCGCCCTAAACCATCTCCTATTGCCATTCTCTGCTGATACATTAAACTTGTAAGTTAAGAGTTGAGCTTCACATCCTAGAATTAACCAAAAAAGCTGATGCGTATACTGTTTCTTTTTAAGAAATTATTTCTGAGATTTATGAAGACTTATTAAAGCTAATGCAATTTAGAAATAACACATAATGTTAGACATGTAGGCCAATATAATACTGTAATAAGAGTATGAATAATTATAGCTACACAAGCGAGATAACTGAAGAGATTAATTAAATAGAAAGTTAAGGGTGCATTAATACTACGCAGTAAATATGCCAGAGACAAAAAGAACAAAACATTTCACAGGTAAAGATGATACAGCTGCTGTCTTGTTCGTAATAGGAAAAACATAGATCGGCAAGAGTAATTTTTACAGGATTAGATATTTTAAAACAATACATAATACCCTTTTTCTTATCTTTTACTTAAAAGGCTGTAATGAGATTTTAATTAAACATTGAATTCATCTTTGACGTAACACTGAAATAAATCGGCAATACACAAAATGGTTGCCATGTTAGAATTAAAATTTTTCGTATTGGCATAAAATCCAAGAGAGCCAAGCTTTGTTTTTAATGAGAAATTGAGATGAAAGTTTTTCTGAGATTTGTTGGTTATCTTTGCCTCTTACAAAAGTTTTAGCCATAAAAATTTATAAAAGGTACAGAATAAGATAGTACTGATGCTCTATTCCGTCCATGAATTTTAATTTTTTAGGGTGAGAATAGGTCTGCCTTAATTCTAGGATATCAAACATCAGTATAATTTCGCATCTAAATCTTCGTGAGCACGCAGAAAAGATTTTAGAAAAAAAATTGGCTTACAATGACAATCCAGAATTAGAAATTTAATTTTGCGCATTCACTGAAATGAGAGTTGAAAGCAAGCGCCTTAAGTGTATAATTATTCTAGTTTGATGAAGTTAAAAAAAAAAAATTATTATAAAAATATCTCTGGACATATTAGGAAGTTTGGCCCGAACGCATAAGTAAGAACGATTGCACACTTAATCTCCTTTTCGATGCCACAGAGAAAGTGAGAGTGACATGCTAAGAACGAGAGAACAAGACAAACAGGAAATTATAGAATGCGAATAGATGGTCCACAACATTTTTTTTTAATCTAAGGATAAAAAGATACGGTGCTAGACTATGGTTTCCCTGACAACTCGGAATCATCTCTGATTGCTTTCGTAGACTTTATTTACTGAAGCAAATTGCCCTTTATCTTTTTTAACAGGCAAAGCTATCTTAGCTTATATCTTTTCAGTCATTTATAATCCTTTAGGTTGACAGATGAGCGTCTACAGTGATAAGGCAGGGGAAAGCTCTACGAAGAAGGATGACTACAACATACAATATTTTATTGTTTTTTTTTATATATATTCAATCATCAAAGCAATAAGTAGAGGGTGAATGGTTTTAGGTTTGATTTGAAAGAGTCACAGCAAACATCAACACCCATCGCTCTTAACTGCGCTAGAGCTTTTATTTTAATCTGTTTTCATCTCTAGCAAATGCAGATGAATCCAGGAAAACCAAAAAAAAAACAAAAAACAAAACAACAACAACAAAAAAAAACGAAAATAATCAAGCAAAACCAAGACCGAAAAAAAAATTTATATAAATTAATACGAAAGTACAGTCATGCAAACAATACTGAATGGTGCGTTTAATGTAACAGAGTGTAAGTCTATAAGTTCTTTTGGTGATAAAATACTACATTGTCCTTGTCACGTGCGTGAAATCCCATCGTATCTCATTACTATAGCGTATATAATATATTATTGTTTTTCAATGCCGGCACAATATTAAGAGTCTTATATTTTTTTCTTTTTAGGGGGGAGGGCGGATAACTGCTATAAAGATAAAAAAAAAAAAACAACAACCGATAAAACAACAACCGATAAAACAAAAGAACCAACCAAAAAAAAAAAAAAACCAAAAAAAAAACAAAAAAAAAACAACGGAAAACAAACAAACAACTAAAAACGAAATAACAGAACCATATAAATCATGACCATCATCATAGCCAACCACAACAGCATCACCACGAACAACGACAAAAATTGACAATGTATTTGTCGCTAGACAAATTTGGGAAACGACGAACTTTTCGTCCTGATCATTTCTTTTCTTTTATCAATTTTTCCCTCTGTCAGTTAATTAAGAGTAGTCTCCTTACTACTTTTTATTGTCAAGGAGGGGGCCTCTAATTTTTTTCCATTTACTTTTCACTTTTTTTTTGGATGGGGTTTAGAGTGGCGAGGATCAAGCAGTGGGCTTTTCATTCATCCAATTTTTTCTATCACTATCTAGTGGGGGGGGGGGGGGGCATCTATTCGCGTCCTAATGACTTGAGTGTTGAGTTACGTACAGCAGCCATGCATGTCTGCAGCCCCACACACGCTCACTGGCACGCTGGGCACCTGGTAGCCCGAGCTCTGGAGAGTTTCCCGGAGAGCGTGCACGTCGTGCTCTGCCGCCGATTGCAGTTCGGATCGGAGGTTGGATGGACGACAGGCAGGCAGGCAGGCAGGCAGAGCAGGCAGCAGATGGAGAAAGAAAAGAGAGGGAGAGAAAGAGGGGGAAAAAAAAGGAGTTTTGAGTGTGAGTGATAGTGTTAGAAGATTTTGTACAAAACAAGATACTACAGGTTGAATAATCGTCGTCTGAATGTAGGTGTCTAAGATGTTCAAATGACTGAGCTGAACGTGTTGTGAATTGGGTATAAGCTATAGCTGTCTCTTTTAAACTTGTTATCACAATAAATAGCTGTGAGTGATGTCCAGTTCGCACTGCAAAAAATACAAGTTACAGCTGCTTCCTTTAAACTTGCTATCAACATAAATAGCGATAAATAATGTTCAGTTCGCACTGTAAATAGTATAAAGCTTTCTCCTTTAAACTTGCTATCAACATAAATTGCGATGAATGATGTTCAGTTCGCACTGTAAAAATTACAAGTTATAGCTGTTTCCCTAACTTGCTATCACCATAAAAAGCGATGAATCATGTTCAGTTCGCACTGTAAAAAAATGCCATATGAACTTCTACGTAAGTTCGCTTTCTTTTTTTTAATTTAATCATCTTGGCAAACAATAACATAGCCTGAATTCTCTAAGATATGTCTCCCTTTAACTAACGTGGATATCAAATTTTGTCAAAAAGACATTTTGAAGGAAGAGAGTAAGGTGTATGCAAGGGAAACCATAAGTGGTTAAGGTGTCATAAATTTTGTTTTATAGATATTTCATTTCATGAAAGAAGAATGGTAGCTATTCTTCCAAAAAAGTGAGCATGAAATGTTACTGTGTTATTCAGCTAAGAGAAGATGGAATCAGAATAATAAATATACAAAACACAAGAGAAGAACGAACTAAGATCATTTTGATAGCCACTGAAAGTTAACTTAATGAAAGATAATCTGTATTTAAAAGAGATATTTTCAATTCATATAGTAAGCTAGTCTGTAAATTAAATAGTTGAAAATCTTGAATCATTATGAAGCATTTTGATCAAGTGATTCTGAATGTAAAAGGTTATTGATGTTTGCCTTTAAAAGATACATTAGAAAATGCTTAAGTCGATGGAAAGCAAAAAGAATTAAAAAAAGGAAATGCAGCTCCTCTTATGTTAAGCTCTTTCTGTGAAATGATTAGAACTGCACGGAATGCAATTCAATAAAACTTAAAAAAAATTACAACCAGCCCTCGTAACAAGATCGTAACTTTTACACGACACGAATATTTTATCAGTTACACAAGTATCTTCTTCATTATATATAAGTATTCTTGTCAATAAATACACACACAATGGCATTATTTAACTAATCAAATATAATAAAGCATAAAGCTACAGAAAAAAGGGAAAAAAGTTATGAAGCATTTAAGGAAATCTGAAAAGCTAGCGTAAAAATTACACCATGCATTTTGAGACGGCGAAATACAAGATGATCCTAACACGTAGTAAAATATTTTTCATCTGAAAAAAGTGGGTGCATTTTTTGTCTCTATGATCAGTATTTATATTTTACATGATTCCCAGAAACGCTGCTTTTCCTAGTACGTTAGTACAGATCTTTTGTGTGAAAACATTGAGCAAGTGAATGCTGGAATACAGCTAACTCTGTACTTTCCCATTCTATTTAAAGATCTTTCTAAACGCTCATGATAGGGCTATGAATTCCCGAAAAAAGGAAGTGCCTGAGCTGCACTGCCTTGTGGGACTTCATTAGAAACTAAAGGATAATGACCGTTTATAATGATCTATAAATAGATTTTAACGTCTATGAAATAATAGCATTGGCGTCTGAACTGAGGTTTCTAAATCGTTTAAACGCACTAAATATGTGGTAATGCGCAACTTCAAGTCAGAGAAAAAAAAGATTGTGTAAAATACGCTAATGGGGGAAAATATATTCTACAAGAAAAAAAAGTACTAAGTCTTCTATATGCTTAGATTTAAGATCCGTTTTTTCTGCGTATGTCACAAACGCTGTTTGTTTAATTTTCGAAAATGTTTCTTACTTATTCAATCTAAACAATTCAGGAATAAAATTTGATATCTATCTTTTGGCTCTCTCTTGAGAAGAGATCATAACGGCTTTGTAAGTAGTGCGCTAAGGTAAGAGAGGAATGGAGGTGGCAGAGCTTGAATTCCATTTGATTCTCCTCGGGACTAACATCCGTGTAATACCAAGCCCACAACAGAGACACAGAAAGTCAATAAAACATGGAAAAAAATAAACATCTAAAAGCAAATACAAGTTAGTGAAAAAAAAACGAAGAATCCTTAACAATGCAAGGTACAAACAAATTTGAAATGAGTATGAATATTTTTTAAACAAAACATCAAAACAAAGCCGAATCGCCTAGATAATGAGTGTCAAGGGAAGAACTAAAATCAATTTCGGAAAAACAGACACGAAAACCACCTGCGTTTTATAAAGAACCAATGAAATCTATGGAAGAACTCAAGACTTACACAGTGCTTCAAATAAGTTTTAAAAAATAATAAAAAACATAACAAAACAAACAAAAAGCAAACAAAAAACCCTCATAAAAAACAAACCCATAAACAGTTTTACAAAAAAAAAAGAAAAAAAAATCAAGACAATTCATCTGAATCTAAAACCTTTGGCCTGAAAACATTTAATACAAAGAGTAGGTAAAATTAGACTGTCAAAGTTCGAATTAAACATAACTTGCATTTCCGATTGAAAATGCTTAAGTGTGGAGGGTGATATATCACAATATTATAAACATAGAGGATGACTCTTTTCCAGGTAACGAAAATGCTTTTCACAATACGGATGTTATAGTCGTAACCAGGTTTGTTGCAGTAACTTCCAGATTTGACACAGAGAGCAAGGCTTTTTTTTTGTAAACCTATGAACAAAGAGAATTCATTTGGCGGCATATAAATATTTAGGCACTGTTTAGATTCCTCTATATTCTTTGCAAATTGCCAGTCTACGCAGTTACCGGTATTTCAAGTTTATAAATTCTAATTGTTTTTTTTTATATACCGAAACGTTCAAGGGCTGCTTAGAAATCATTTCTCCTAATTAATCTTAAACAATAAATCGTTTTCTTGCTTCTTCAATATCACAATAAATTATTTATCGTTACATTTTATTCGCAAACTCTAACGAGGCCGGAAACAAAGAATGCTCTCCCTAGCAATGAAACAAAATTAAAAGATTAATAATGAACTTTCAAATAAATTAATCGATCTTTTCTCTGGGACGATTTCTTCAATGCACTCGATACTGATGTCTGATATCCACACAATTATATATGTGTATATATATATATATATATTTAGAAAAATTATCCTACCTTTATAAAGACATGGAAAAGTCATGATGCCACTTCCCCTCAACACCGATTTGGAAAAGTCAAAAAGTTCAATTGCTTAATACAGCAATAAGGAATTCGGACAATGAGCTGCTATTGTACACTATCTGTTGTTGTGAATACAACGTTCTCATCCTGATTTTATAGTTCAAGCGGCTTAAGTATAATAAGGTCTATAATTCCTATTATTCTGAGATTGTTTAGAACCATCGATGACGTCACAGGTTTTCTTCAAATTTTGAAATACGCAAATGAAAGTATAAATCGTTTAAATTATCTTAAACGTAAGAAATTTTCATTTTACATTCTTATCCTTGATGAAAATATATGATTTTAAAAATTCCATCGCTTTGTTTCTCAAATGAAAATCGGCAAAACTATTAAAAGTTTTCACTTTAAAACATATTTTAAATATAAACAAAAAATACTTGAAAAATGTAACAACGCAAGGTTAGTAATGTAGTTAAATGTATGCAAGAGCGCAACATCTAATTATGAGAACGTTAGAAGAAATAACAACGAACTGATCTATCATGCATCTAACACAATTAATCAACTCGACCTGACATAAGTCACAAATCATCATGTTATCTATACCTAAAATTATTGGAAAGGTAAATAAAAGGAAAACCAAAGGGAATTAAAAACAAAAAAACAATAAAAAGCTTAGTATTGATTCGCAAATGCTGTGTCTTAGACTAGAAAAGAAAAGTATTATTTTTTTTGTTTTCCTTTTTTTTGGCAAAAGGAGGCTTGTGATGGTGAAGAGTAGATAGATATGAAAGAACTAATTTGAAATTTTTATAGATTCATTAATTGAGAACTAGATATAGAAAGAAAATGAGAGAAAGATACATAGTTGGAGGAGATAGAGAGGACTGAACTGAAATTTAAGATAGCGATAGAGATAGAGAGGCAAAGAGAGAGAGATAGACAGCAGAGAGAGAGAGAGAGAGAGAGAGAGAGAGAGAGAGAGAGAGAGAGAGAGAGAGAGAGAGAGAGAGAGAGAGAGAGAGAGAGAGAGAGAGAGAGAGAGAGAGAGAGAGAGAGAGAGAATAAAACAGGGTAAATCAGATACCAAGAGAACTAGTTGTCCTTTTTTCAGCTAAGAATTCTCATATTTGCAAAAAGTGATTCTTTTTTTTTCCACGAAAGAACACTTCGCTATTTAACAGTGTAAGGTTAGAAAATAGCATTGAGGAAAATTACAGGCAAATTACAATGGCGTAAGAAAAATTGATTATTTATTCCTTACTGTGCGACTATAAAAGATTTAGAAATCGGTCTTTTTTTTATTATTCTTGGTTAATTACAAGTTAAACTCACTGGATATACAATAGAGTCGAAAACATAATGAAATACTTAATCTGTAAGCAGGAAAATTAAAAGAAAAAATCAAGATCAGGGGGAAAAAAGAAAGATGCTAGGTAGGCATGCACTTGAAATACAAACACCATGCATTACAAACGTAGTGAGCAAGAAAAGCTTAAGAAATCAGATTAAAAAATGAAAAGAAGAAAAATAAAAGGTTCAAGTACCTTCCTTTGTAATAGGAGGCCCTGAAAATGAAACAAAAAGAATGAGGATAACAGGAATATCAGGGTTAAATACATCATAGTTTTTTTTAAAAAAGAAAGAATATTTTATTGCACGTATCATAATAACAAAAGTAGGGAAGAACACATTATAATCCATACTTACAAACTTAAGGGAATAAAATAACGCAATATGTACTTTTTTAACCATGAGTCGAAAAGCAATGCAGAAGGCTCAATCGATAAGTACAACGAATACCAACTGCAATACGGGATGCGAAGATCTTTATTTTTTGTCTAGCTATTTGGTTCTCCAGTTACTGTAGAGGATAGGTCTTCGTAAGCATTACTTTGGTTAATCAGAAACTCTTCTTCAATTAAAAAAGCTGCTCTCTCAACGCGACAGTCCAACGTCCAATACTGAATTTGTTCTTGGAAGAGACTATACGGAAATTGCCTTAAAATTTGCATATTTAGATGGTAACAAATTTCTTCTTACAACACAGATGCTGATGAACTTAATGTCAAGAATTGACAATACATATGTTACACATTTTTAACAGGAAAAAGTGCATTGATCTTCAAGAAGAGTTGCTGCCGATGTCGTGTTTGCCCTACAAACCTTTTGCATTACTTTTGGAACAATTTATATTGCAGTAAAATAATTGACACATTTAGAGAGCAAGAGAACTTAAACATATCAGAAATATGAATAGCAAAAGTAATTAACACTGCCTGGGAGAGATTAACCTGCTTATAAAAATAGATAATTGAGCTCAACTCAGTCATATTTAAAAAAAAATAACATAAGCATTTTGCATACCATTTTCCAATGAGATATACTACTATAATTTGTAATACATATATAGCCATAAATTTTTCTTAAGACTGAAGAATTGTTTTCAATTAAAAAAAAAAAAAAAATTAAAATCGTGTTTCAAAACAATTAGTATGAATATTTTGCAGACATTTGTAAATGCTATAAGAAACGAACTTTCGCACGTAGCCTCTGGTAAATAAGGCTCGATAGCTTGAAAACTAACTCAATAAATATTAGGTAATCTTCAAATTCAAATAAATTATGCAATTTGATCTGTAAAGTTTAAGGTGTAAACAATGACCAAGTTAAAAAAAAAAAGGAGCAACAGATGTATAAACGGAAGAAAAAGTTACTAATCAATTAAGCCTACTAATTTAACTTTGCTGTTATTGTTAAGTACTAACAAATTGAATGTACCGTTTGGAACTCAAATTTTATCTGTAACTCTTTTTTGGATTCCGGATTTTTCACTAAAGGCTCGGGAAATGTTGAAAGATAGCTTGCCAACGTAATTACTACATAAAATTTTGATTGAAAATAGGATCGGCGATTAAGTATGTTTATAATTAATTATTCTGAACAGAACTTTCATGTTAGACAATACCCAATCAGCTTTGTTGTCTAAATACATTAAACAAAGTTGCAGAAGTCGATGATGGCCTGTAATAATAAATGAGAAGTTACTTTCCGACGCTTATGCTTCGAACTTATGCTTCTAGCATGGGCTACTATACATTAAGTTCCTACTCATCTGTTAATACCAGTCCATATCAATAACACCAGCCTGCGTTAGATTGGTTTCTGTTTTGTTTTTGAAGCGCTTGACACTTAACATTCGCACTCACCAACGACATTAAGTTGAATAAGCCTGGCCACACCTGCCCGTGTAGTCACCTGGCACTCATACAGCCCGGCATCTGTGGGTTTAACATTTCGAATCTGCAGATTCCATGTGGTGATGTCACTGTCGATCCTGGATCTTAGACAGAATGAGAAATCGGCTTAAGCTTAAAGGTGAATTTTCGCGTTATAATTGAATGACATGATTGTCTTGGCGTCTTATATTGTTTTATAATGATACATTTACAAATACATTTTATAGAAAGACGGAGTCGATGTGCGTTTCTATTAATTGAATTTCTTTTGGATTCATTGTGTTGAAAAATTCTTAACCTG
>JAWDGP010007969.1:645000-677500 GCA_033675545.1 Elysia crispata
AATAATATTATTGTTAATCGAGGAATGAAAAATTAATGGTCTTCTTCCACAAATATTACTTATTTTTCTGTTAGGCAATTACGAACTATAGACCCCCGCGTAAAAATTTCACGTTTTATAGTCATTATGTGCGAGAAAATTATATAAGAGATAACAGATAAAGAGATCAGAGGGGAGAGAGAGAGAGAGAGAGAGAGAGAGAGAGAGAGAGAGAGAGAGAGAGAGAGAGAGAGAGAAGGGAGAGAGAAAGACATTAAAATATGCATTATCATTTATATAATTAGTATTTTCAGTTTTCATTTTGTATTTTTAAGTAAGCTCATATCTTATGAAATAATTTATCTTGGCGAAAATAAACCGTAATGAGCCTTTCCTTGCATTGCATGTGCGATGATTCACTATTCACAAAAAAACTGAAGTATCCCTTCCTACCTCACCCCCCCACACACACACACACAGGCACGCACAAACACGCCTAACCATGCTATCTTAACTTAATATGTTGGGTATAAATGTTGTATAACATCCCTATCCTAGATATTGACTAAAAGAGCTTCAATAGTCTTGTTTCGTTTGTTTATTTATTATGTTCATTCGCTGCCAACCTGATTCAAAACCAGTTAAACACAAACAGATCGTGAGGTGTGATCTTACCACTCACACATCCACATGTGCTATCTCGTCTGTCCAAGAAAAGCTGCCGCCGGTCATACCATTTAAATTTAAGAAGCTGTAGTTCTTTAACAGCGACAACAACAGCTAAAATCTAAAAAAAAAACCCCAACAACCGCCCCCCCCCCCAAAACAACAACAACAACAACAACAACAACAACAAACAAACAAAAACAAAACAAAACAAAACAAGAGCAACAACAATATAATATAAAACAAAAAAAACAACAACAACAACAACAAAAAACCTACGCAAAAAAAGGAAGATTGCTATAGATTAAAAGGTATCCTATTACATTTCTGAATTTTCTTCAACTGTATTTTGACGATGACATTCTAAATCCCTCATCATAAAATTTCATTTCAAATTCGCAAAATATAAAATTATTTGGAAAATTAAATAAAAAGCAAACACGTATCTTTGAAATTTATACCAGCGGACGCTATACTTATACATCTAAAAATGCATCCTTTACCATTAAGTTAAAAAAAAAAATTAGTAGGCGTTGTGTCATTGCTTTCGAACTTAACCAATATCATCGAAGTGGTAGCGGACTTTGCTGATTTGCGACTATTTACTACCTTTAAACTATTAACAGACTTACTGAAATTTCAGTGAGCTATTGCTACAAAAGTAATTCAGACATACTATATACTTGGTTACCCTCTTGATTCCCATATATATTTTTTTTCTACTACGATTGCGTCGACTTTTTTTTTTAATCACTTTTTTTCCAAAAGCAGTTAAATTTACAATAAACGTCATGTCTTTTCTACCAGGACAGGAATTGCGTTTCAATCATTTCGCATCAAACAGCTGGAAACCTTAGCTAATCCTTCTTTCACATCACACGGCCTCTTTCGAGCATGCGTAGTGCCAAAGCACAAAGCGGAATCGAGCAAAACTAATCTCTTGCAATATAAAACACAAATGGAAAAAAACCGGCTTAGAGGACTCAGCTTAGGAAGCATGATGTAAGGTTCTCTTTGAGAATCAACAACTTTATCCAAATATTGAAGATACAGGATCACGTTGATCGATGCTCATGTTAGATACGATGAGAAAAATGATGAGAATGGAAAAGATTAGAGTTGGGAGGAGAAAAAATTTTTATATTGTTGTTGCTGATGATGGCGTCAAAGCAAAATATGTTAACTTATGTAAAGAAATAATTTTTTCTCTCGTCTAAACTTTTGTCTTTTTAAAATGTTGATAAATAATAACATCAGGTAGGACTCTGAGCTTGACTTGTGGGGAACGGATTAATTCAGAACTAACAACACTATTGCCAGCACCGTCACCATCGCTAGTACTACTACTACTACTACTACTACTACTACTACTACTACTACTACTACTACTACTACTACTACTACTACTACTACTACTACTACTACTACTACTACTACTACTACTACTACTACTACCACTACTACTGCGACTACTATAACTTCTACCGTTAATACTCCTGCTACTTCTACTAATACTGCTGACAATATCTTTTACTAATTTCCATCTGCCTGAAATCTTTTTAATGATTATAAACTCTTTGTATGCTTCCTGCCTTTTCTTTTTTTCTTTATTCATTTTGGCTTCACATAACATATATCCAATTTTATGCGAAAAAATTTGCAGTCAACACAAGTCAATTCTGTGGTTTTGGGGAGAAAACGACATTTTCTTTACCAACGCACAGTCACAGATAAGCAACTAAAATAAATAACAAAAAAAAAAAAAAAAAAAAGAGAGAAAAAAAAATCTTTATAGTACATTAGAGGTAAGATCGCGTGCTATGAAGAAATAAAAGCCTATAAAAATCTTGTTCTTAAGACACTGTTAGAATTGTGGCAAATCACAGGTGGTCAGATGGCAAAGCCTGGTCTCTATTCTACACAAAACTATCTCGTGTAAGCGGTGAGTTCAGATCTCACCATCCCTCCCCCACCCCGTTCACCACACACCTCACTTTGTAGGTCTGGAGAGTAAACGAATTTATACATTTATGTTATTAAGACTACTCGAGCTCTTGCAAATTACCAAACAATGCGTTCGGAAATACTCCAAAAACCTTTTTTCCCATTTACTTCCTTTTCGATTATACCAAACTCGAGAAGTTTGCACTCTTTTCACGAAGCGGCAGTGTTATTCCTACAAGTGTACTACTTGTCCTCCAGTCTGTATACAACTCTACAGGTTAGCCTGCGGGTCGCAAGGATTTTCTGGTGAGATAAGGGGATGGCTTCATGGACACGTTTTGATCGTCGCAGTAGATGGGCGGTATCAATAATCGATACGGTATGTTCGCCAAACTCAGAGTAATCAAGTGATGGACTGTAAGTTGCGTGGAAAGCAGGTACGTGGAAAGCTCTAGATTTTTTTTTTATAGCGTGCATGTTGGAGAATTTTGGCGAAGGCGGTGGAGAAGAGAAGAAGGATAGGAGGGAAGGAGAGAAAGAGGGACAAAAAGAGGTATAGAGGGAGTGGAAAGAGAGAGGATTGACAAATCGGAGGATGATAAATATATTGATAAGGGGAGATAGAGGAACAATTGGAAGTAGAGAGATAGGCTTACAGACAAAAGAGATTAAGGAAGTTACAGAAAGCAAGAGATAGAAATAGACTGGAAGGTGGATAAATAGATAGATAAGTACTTAGATGAATGGATTAAAATGTAGACAGATGGACTTACTGAAAAAAAAGATATATAGAGAAAAGCAGTACTTGTCTCTTGACACAGAGAGAGAGAGATGGAGAGAGAGGTAGAGAAGAGATGAGAAGAAAGAAAGAGAGACAGAGAAGAAGAAGAAGAAGAAGAAGAAGAAGAAGAAGAAGAAGAAGAAGAAGAAGAAGAAGAAGAAGAAGAAGAAGAAGAAGAAGAAGAAGAAGAAGAAGAAGAAGAAGAAGAAGAAGAAGAAGAAGAAGAAGAAGAAGAAGAAGAAGAAGAAGAAGAAGAAGAAGAAGAAGAAGAAGAAGAAGAAGAAGAAGAAGAAGAAGAAGAAGAAGAAGAAGAAGAAGAAGAAGAAGAAGAAGAAGAAGAAGAAGAAGAAGAAGAAGAAGAAGAAGAAGAAGAAGAAGAAGAAGAAGAAGAAGAAGAAGAAGTAGAAGAAGAAGAAGAAGGAGAAGGAGAAGGAGTAGTAGAAGGAGAAGAAGAAGAAGAAGTAGAAGAAGAACAAGAAGAAGAAGAAGAAGAAGAAGAAGAAGAAGAAGAAGAAGAGGAAGAAGAAGAAGAAGAAGAAGAAGAAGAAGAAGAAGAAGAAGAAGAAGAAGAAGAAGAAAAAGAAGAAGAGGAAGACGAAGGAGGAGGGGGAGGAAGAAGAGAAGGAGGAGGAGGAGGAGAAGAAGAAGAAAAAGAAGAAGAAAAGAGAAAAACAGAGACATACATTTCTAGGTTGTGAGTATTTCCCTTGTCCCAAAAAATCTTGAAACTGTTGCAATTCTTAAGACATTTTTAAAGAGAAAAAAATGCTAAGCAGATCCTAAATAAAAGCGGGTAGAAAAGAGATATGGAACGACTTATACATACATCAAAATGGTAGATTGATTATGGACGTTGCTTTCAAGCTGAAATCACATTGGATAAACTTGGATTCTCATGGGAAAAAAACTATCATTTTATTGTAGAATATAGAACAACCGGATAGAAATGGATGTCTTTCAACGGACGTAACACTGAGAAGCGGAAATGGCCACTTTTCAAGAGTTGAAAGAAGTAAGGTTTGAAAGAGATCTCACCAAAGTTCTCTCTTAGTAAGCTTTAGATCTAGGAATTAGTCGCAATCCAATCTTTAAATCTCGCTTCGTAGGAATACACAACACGGCTGTGAATCGTGTGGCCTTTGACCTTTAATTCATAGATCGCTGTCAGTGTTTTGTATTTTAGCGAGACCTTTTCAGTTTAGCTGTGGCTAGACAGGCACAGCATGTCACTAATGTTAAACAGGAACCGCATTTCGCTTTGCTATTATTTTGTTTTAGCATTTTCTATTTCTTTCGTTCTTTCACGTTAGAGATCACCGATATAAGTGCTATGAAAATGATTCATTTAAGGTCAGAGACTTTTGGATTCACACATGACCTATTTTTCTTCCCAATCCCCTTTTTAAGAAGTAAAAAAAAGAAAAGCTTTGCTTGCCAATCTCTTTATTTAACGCTCTTTCAATTTATTGATGTGTTCATCTATCTATCTACCATCTATCTATCTATCTATGTTACTTTCTATATATCTTTTATACCTCCCCGACAAATCTCTCCCTCAATTTCTCTTCTTTCTGACCCTGTTTTAGATCTATATCTGAATATTTTGAAAGTATCTTGATCGAACTGTCATTTAAATTTCCTCAAAGTGATATCAGAATATTATTAAAAAATAAATCATTACAGTTGGATAGTTTTTATGGCAAACAAACTTTTCTCATGACTGGTATGCTTTGATTTCGAGATCGAGCAATAAAATTTGTATGGCAATTTTGTATGCCTAGGCCAAAGGTCGAAATCTCAATAGAATCACGTGTTTTACTTTAGTGTAGATGATTATGATATATCATCTTTGGATTGGATGTTGCTTCTCGTAATCATTTTGAACGATTATTTCATATAACTTGTAAAATTCTTCCAAGACTAGGAGGTTTCGGAAATCTAAATTTAGACTTTAAAAATCCTAGTGATTCATTGGCTTCAATTTCCAAACAACTAGAAATGTAGATTATAGTCTTAAATTCAATTTCAGATATTTTGGGGTAAATTTGAGATTCTTTTATAGACAAACGAAGCGATTAGTATCAGTTGATCAGCACCGAGTACGCACTTTACCCATTAAGTTCGCAGATGAGTCAAGCTGTATATCCGACGTGCTCAATGTCGTGGGGAGTGTAGCAATGCAAAGCATAATGATGTTGTTAGAATATCAGAGAAGTAAAAAGTCAATCCCAGCCACCATACTTTGCATTGCGCCATATATTTTACTTGATTAGAGCTACACATAGCACGATATGCTACGAATTGTTTATTCTTACATGAATTGACCGATTTAATGAAAGCGACTTATCGACACTAAAATTAGTAAAATTTCCTAACATTTAAAAAATAAAAAATAAAAATAAAAATGAAGAAAATGTCTTTAGGAAATGAAATATTGCGATATTTTAATACACGGGCGAAATGAAAATAACGAAAGATTATATTTACAATGAGAAAATATTTTCAAAGTCAGAAGACATGATGGACAATCATCACTTTATTTTTTAAAGCCGCTGCAAAGCACTTCGATCTTAAAAGCAAAATCACTGAAGAATTTTCATCTATTTTTTTATTGTTGTTGTTTCTTGCTATATACAGCCCGACCACAGCATGTCTCAGACCTTTTTGCGTTTTAAACTTAACCCCCCCCCCTCCCCCCGTCGGGCAGAATTGTTAAGCATTAACTATACAAATCAATTCACAAATCACGTTTCTTTGTATCTTAAAACCCTTAGGCGAACCCCTACAGTTTTAAAGAGAAAAAAAACTACTTGTGATCATCCCACTTAAACCCCACGGCTCTTCAAATTATCGAACTTCTCCGGACAAGATTCGCACGCTATCGGCTTTTTTGGAGCTTCCTTGAACCTGGAAATATTTATCTCTTGGAAAATATGAATAGGGTAATAAGTGCGAGTTCGATAGGCGTAAATATTAAACTATCGATACTCGCCCACGATGACGATGACTACGACAGCGCGCAATGATACATAAATTTGATTTGACCCCAAAACTCACTAAAGCCGGGTTGATGTGACTAATCCTATTGAGAAATTGCAATATTATATGCACTCAAATCACGCTAGCTGCTGCAGAGAGCCTAATTGACATCATAATCTACCGCAATTACAGATAGAAGAAATCGTTTTTGCTTCTATGATCAAATTATAAAATTAATGTCCTCCTTCTCTCTCTCTCTCTCTCTCTCTCTCTCTCTCTCTCTCTCTCTCTCTCTCCCCCCTCCCACCCCTTTCTCTTTTCACCCCTCTCTTAGAACTTTACTTTGTCCGTGTTTTCACATCTTTTCTGTTTTGTTTTTTTGTTCTTGTTTGTTTTTTACTGTATTGGTAACTTTCATTTTCGGTCACAATGTACCCATTATCTCCACAAAGGAAGGAACATTTCCCGAATGCTTTAAGATAAATTTCATTTTACAATTTGGTGCAACATGTTTCATCAACTTTTAATTGTTTGGCCCACTTGCTTTGCGTCTGAATCTTTAGAATTTATGCTCGATCCATGCCATGAGTTTTTGATTCGGGGAAAAGGGGCGGGGGCTGTTTGAGAAAAAAAATATTCTCATGATTCAAATTTTAATGTGAAGATGGAGTAATGGTGGTCTCTAATTTATTTGCATGCGATAGCATTTGCGCTAAGGAAGTTAATCGTTCAAAGCGCTACTGCTAATGTTTAGAATCTGCGTAGATTCGAGTCAGAGTAAAAAATTGGAAAAAAATCTTAAACAATAACACTTTGAAGCTGATTTGAATGTGTTTTATGTTGAACAAATTTCATTACTTTTAACTAAGTAGCATAATTCTATGAGGATCAGCATCTTGGATCTAGATAGATCTAAGTGTTTCTGGTGATAAAATGATGTTCCAAAAATATTGGCGCCTGAGTTTTTTGTACCAAACACCTAGATATACAGAAATATATAAAATCTTTTTCAAAATCAACTTTCTTTTATATCTCCCATCTCTTTTTTTCCTCTCTCTCTCTCTCTCTCTCTCTCTCTCTCTCTCTCTCTCTCTCTCTCTCTCCCTCTCCCATTCCCTCTTTCTTACTCCCCATCCTCTTAAAAAAACCACACACACTTAAAGATACGAAACGATCACCATACAATTCCATTTCTATAGTGAACTTCTTCTGCATCATCATCATCATCATCATCATCATCATCATCATCATCATCATCATTATCATTATACTCTTACCATCACCATCATCATTATCAACATATCCATTAAAATCATTTTTTATTTTCATCCCCATTTTTATCAACATTGACAACATCATGTACTTCCTTATAATCAATAGCCTATCTATACCCTCATATTTTGTGTATATCAATGCAAATAAAGTATATACGAGTTTGCTAGAAGTCAATTAGATAAAACTCAGCAGGAAACACAATGGATGTATTGGAAAAAAATATCTCAGTACGAAACATACTACGATACAGATTCCCTCAGAAATAAAACAAAACCCAAAAACAAAAGAAATAAAAATATTACTAGCATTTCAATAGATCCTTACAACCATTCAACCTAATTTCTCCAAAAAAAAAAATAATAATTCGGCAGCCTCTATAAGGAACTTTACTGCGTCAGTGTGAACTGCAAGTGAACTTATGTTGAATTATAAATTGAAACTCTTTCGGAATTCTCACATTTCTCATTCGAGAACACGAACTATCGATTGACGGCTATTAAAACTCGATTTATCTTTACCTTGGGAGTAATTACATAGTTGACCTCAAGGCCAACCAAATGTCAGTGGGTCTATTTCGAATCTGGTCTAGAAATTGATATTTATCAAATAATAGTTTTATCCCTGTACGCTTGACTTGCGTTTGCTCATATAATTATTGATATCTGGAATATCATAACATCGAGAAGTATTGGTTGATATATCAATATACATCGTAATTTATCCTCATATTCTGTGTATGTGTAGGGATAATGTATACAGGTAGGTTTAAGTAGGTATTTGAATGTCTATCTAAGAGTTGGACTTTTTACACTGCACAGGTCAAATTTGAGATAATTGACCTCTCTTTTCCCCCTCCTATTTTCCAATCTCTCTCTCTCTCCCTCTCCCCTCTGTCTCTCTTCCCTGTCTCTCTTCTCTCTCTTCCTTGTCTATCTTCTCTGTCTCTCTTCTCTGTCCCTCGTCTCTCTCTCTGTCTGTCTTCTCTCTCTGTCTCTCTTCACTGTCTCTCTCTCTTCTCTGTCTCTCGTCTCTCTCTCTGTGTCTCTCTTCGCTGTCTCTCTCTTCCCTATCTCTCCTCTCTCTCTCTCTTCTCTCTCTTTTCTCTCTTCTCTCTCTTCTCTGTCTCTTTTTTCTGTCTCTCTTCTTTCTCTCTCTCTCTCTCTCTCTCTCTCTCTCTCTCTCTCTCTCTCTCTCTCTTCTCTGTCTCTGTATGTGTCGCACTCTCTCTCTCTCTCTTCGTATCTTTAATTTAGTACTGTGCTGAAGAAAATTATTTTACCTAATATTTTAAATGTCGAATCCATTCATTCGTTTAACCAATTCATTAATAGTTTTCCAGCTGTTGACCTCCATACTTTATTGCTGAATGCAGCCGGAGAAAAGAAAAATACGATGATAGATAACAAAAAACAAAACAAAACAAAACAAAACAAAAAAATAAAAAAGATAAGTCGACAGAGAAAGTCAGACGAGCAGCCAAATAATTATAATCGTATTGATCAAATCACGCACCACTTTCCCAGGCGCAAGATAAAGCAAATCCGAGCCAAAACAATGGCCAAACTAAATGAAACGTCCCTGTGGGGGATGAGAGCGCTGCACAGGAGAGAGAGAGAGAGAGAGAGAGAGAGAGAGAGAGAGAGAGAGAGAGAGAGAGAGAGAGAGAGAGAGAGAGAGAGAGAGAGAGAGAGAGAGAGAGAGAGAGAGAGAGAGAGAGAGAGAGAGAGAGAGAGAGAGCTTCAGCCCCAGCACTAATATTTCCCGCACCAGGGGCTTCGCTTCATGAGATTACGATTCACGATCACAACCCGAAGTCCCTATTGCCGGCTTTGATTTGGAGAGAAATGAATGATAAAACGGGGGATATAGGGTAGGGGGAGAGAAGTAGGGATGGAAATAGGAGGAAAGAAAGGGATAGAGATGAGAGAGATATCGAGAGGGGGTATGAAGAGATAGAAGAATAGAGGAGAGGAGGAGGTGGAGAGAGAGGAAAGAGAGAGGTTCAAGCGATAGATAGATGTAGAGATAAAATAATAAATACAGATACGAAGAGAGTGAGCGAGATATGTGCGGGTGAAGAGAGTAAGAAAAATAGAGAAATTAAATGTCCGCGAGGGGGGGAGGGGGCGGGAGAAAGAGAAGCGAAAGAGAGGAAATAAAGAGATATATAGACAAATAGATATAAAGAGAGATAAAGAGATAGAGAAAGACAGAGTGAGAGAGAGAGTGAAAGAGAGAAGACAGAGAGATAGAGAAAGAGTGAGAGAGACAGTCACAGAGAGAGAAGACAAATAGAGAGAAATAGAGAGAGAGAGAGAGAGAGAGAGAGAGAGAGAGAGAGAGAGAGAGAGAGAGAGAGAGAGAGAGAGAGAGAGAGAGAGAGAGAGAGAGAGAGAGAGAGAGAGAGAGAGAGAGAGAGAGAGAGAGAGAGAGAGAGAGAGAGAGAGAATGTAAACAACAAAGCGAAAGCCTGATCCAGCCAGCTCAAATATGCATGGGTATGCCAGTGCTAATGTTCTCCTGGTATGACATGCATACCCGGGGGAGCGGCTCGGAGGATCATCGTTTATTACTATGTTGCCTGATTCCATTGACGCTGTATCTTCAGTGCAGGGACAGCCAAAAAATCTGGTATTCAGCTCATACCTTCTAGCTCAATATGCCAAAAAATAATACAAATGTGAAGGAAGCTCTGGACTCAGGATGCTTTAAGGGAAATGGCTTGTGCTAGGATTTAGTTACCTAAAATTAACCCTAGTACAGCGCACCCATTATAATTATTTAAGCTTTGCCCTGACGATAAGCTACATTCGGCTATAAACGTAATACAGTGATTCAGCTACTTGTGTACATTTCAAGTTATTTACCAGATTTATGTAAACACTCAGAAAAAGTGCATTGCATGCATTGTAGGCATTCATAGCTATCTTGTCTGTAGCTCTATGATAATAAGCGTTTAAAAGAAATCCGAAAGAAACTTTTAAAAAGCTACTAAAGACGCATTATTTTATTCCAACACCTATTTTAGATAATGTTAGACCATGTTGTTCTTTCATGCACACATACTGTTGTGATAGCATATTTTGTTATGATATAACTTTTCAATGTCATGTTTAGTGCGAATCAGATTTTTAAAGTGTATAATCACTCTAAGCTGAATTTTATTTTAGGGAGAACTCTGTGGAAAAAAACTGTATTATTATTATTATTATTATTATTATTATTATTATTATTATTATTATTATTATTATTATTATTATTATTGTTATTATTATTATTATTATTATTATTATTATTATTATTATTATTATTATTATTATTATTATTATTATTATTATTATTATTATTATTATTATTATTATTATTATTATTATTATTATTACTACTTAAGAATAGTTTGGAGATTTTACAACTATAGGTTACTATTCTTATTGGTTGTATTCGATAATAGGCTGGCATTCTTAGTTATATTGTAATTGAGACTTTTCGCCAGGAATGAAATAGAAATGTTGCGTAAGCCATTTCAAACTTTCATTTGGTATAGAAAAAAAAATGATTGAACAAACTAATCCCTTACATTGATCAAAGTGGAAAAAAAAAAATTTTTTTTGTATACAACAGGCAATAGTAAGGATGCATATTTGAATTGAGAATACAAATTTTATCAGGGTCTAAATGATTCAAAAAAGACCTGTGAGGTGCAAACGCATTGATATATCAAAAATAAATTAACTGATGTAAATTACATGCAAGCAACAAAGTTAAAGATATAATCAGAGAAAAGGTTAAGAGAAAAACAAACGACACAGACAAGAGCACTGAGAGCAGTGAGAGCGAGAGAGAGAGAGAGAGAGAGAGAGAGAGAGAGAGAGAGAGAGAGAGAGAGAGAGAGAGAGAGAGAGAGAGAGGTAGAGAGAGAGTAGGAGAAACACACACACACAAAGACAAAATGAAATAGAAAGAGATCGAGATAGAAGAGAGTATGTGGATGAAATAAAGAAAAAGATATAATCAAAGACATAGGATCCTAGATGCACGCAAGGAGATAAAAAAATATTTACTGTGCAATAATTACAATATAATGAATATGGAGACATTTTCAAATTAAACTTTACGATTGTTTGAAAGATCAAAGCCATTTTACGACACGGCGTTCTTCGCCAGTTTTAAAGGACAAGGTATCAAAAGAAGATCGCCTTCACTCACGCGAAGATGTGAGGCAAAAAAGGTCTTGCACTAATAATGCACTCGGACAATTTGCCTAAGGTAAACCAAAGGTATTCCTTAGAATACCCCGCAACAGAGAGAACCTGCACAGGGTGAGCATTGACCCAGTCCAATGCGAGCGTGACACTGGAGGAGGCTGAAGTGGAAACTATGAGAATTCTAGATGAGAGAAAAGGTGTGGCTATGACATAAAGTCATGCAAATAAGGAATACTAGAATAAGATCTGAGTGGAAAAGCTTGAAGATCTAGGACAACCACCGCTCGCTCTTTTTTTTTTTCGGTACTTTGTGACTAAGAAGCGAAAGAGAGAGAAAGAGAGAGAGAGTGAGAGAGAGAGAGAGAGAGAGAGAGAGAGAGAGAGAGAGAGAGAGAGAGAGAGAGAGAGAGAGAGAGAGAGAGAGAGAGGGGGGGGAGAAATAGAGCAAGAAGCCGTAGAAAAAGATACAAAGTGGGGCGAAGAGAGAGAGAACGATATATATATATATATATATATATATATATATATATATATAGAGAGAGAGAGAGAGAGAGAGAGAGAGAGAGAGAGAGAGAGAGAGAGAGAGAGAGAGAACGAAAGAGACAGATAGACAGACAAAAGAGAGAGAGAAAAACTTTAATTATAGGAAAGGTTTTGGTATTCCGTGTAAGGGGCATCTCAAGCCAGTGACTTACATAGAATTCACACGAGCAGTCTATGATAATTATAATTATTGCATGACATGACCTGAATGACATTCTCTTGTAAAAATACAATGACTTTTATTGGCGAATTGGCAGGTTTTACCAAGATACACTTGTATAGCATAGTGTGTTTCTCTTTTTTATGCTTGTGATTTTAAGGGGGAAAAATAAAATACCCAAAACAAAAATTAACATGTTGTTTTTTTCTGTTACTTTTTTTGGGTATTTTTTACCTTAGAATCTTACAAAAAACAAATAAAACAAAACAAAAAAAAAACAAAACAAAACAAAACTAAACAAACCAAAGACCTTCCCCCACCAAAAAAATAAAAAAAATGTAATGATGCCAATAGAAACGTTTTTATTTGGAATCTTATGAAAATCGAAACAAAAGTAAAAGTAAAAAAAACAAAAAACGCTAGGAATATGCTGGTGTGTTTGTGATATTAGCCGTCAGTAAACCATATAAATGTAACATAAAGCAGACCTTTCGAAACTCCTATTTTCTTACCACAAGAAAATCTTAATGTGATGTACTCTTATATTTGAAAAGTAATCTATAATGATTATGTGCACATTATGTGCATATTATGTTCCCATTGTCAATGATTTGCCTTTTAATGCTACAAATGAAAATTATAAACACCATAAGAATACAAAACTGACATTTTCTGATATTCTATGGTTTATTTCAGATATTTAATAATATCAATCAGGATAAATCTTTTCATTATACGCGTTAAATCTACATCAGGCAAAAAAACAAAAAACAAAAAACAAACTATGCAAAAATTAAAGCAATCTTTGTAAACAGGTTATTTTGACATTTCTTTTTCATCTTCTTGTTCTTGTTCATATTCTTGTTCTGTTCTTCTTTTTTTTCTCATCTCATTATCCTCCTCATTCTCGTCTTACTTTTCCTAGGCTTTCGTCTTTAATATCGTTATCATCATCATAATCCTCATCTGTTTTTTTTCCTGAGATCACTGCATAACCGCCCGTGGTGGACTGGGCTGATAAAACTTTTCGGTTAACCAATCACTCAGTTAATATTCTTTATGTGTGTCTCTTTACTCCTCTAGGAACGCTCATGGCCATACATTCTATTCCGAGTTGAACTGGAGTCGACTGGTGTCTCATCTTTTCTACTCTTCCCTGTTTAGTGCAAAAACGTCACCCTTGGTGATGAAGCTGCAGCTATCATTAATAAACTGTCGTAAGATTTGGAGTTATTTTTAAACATTAGTTGTGCCACGGCAAAAGTAAAATTGCAGGGCACGGCTTTAATTTTCGTCGAATTTAGGTAAGCACATGTTGATGACATTTTCAAACCTTCAGATTCCATATAACAAGCGTTTCAAAGAAAATGCAGCAAGGCTTAAATAGGTAACCAGTAATCATTTCATGACCTTCATGGTAATTACATTTGGTAAATTTGTCCTTCTATTAAGAACAGTAAGCAAACTTTAAAAAAAAAGGTCAATGTTTATTATAGATCCCTGTAAACGCCTAATTTAGCACTAGAAATAACACGAATTTCCGCACGTTAGCGCACCTTAAATATAAGGCGCGTCTTGTGGGAATTTATAGATATTTGATGAACATTTAGAAGGGTCTTTAAATAGCAAATTACTTGGGTTTGATATTCTCGTATGTCTAGATAAAATAAGCAAAATTAAAATACAAAAAAAAAAAAAAAAAAAGAAACCCCAACACGACGTTTTTAAAGAAATTCAGATTTGCTTGAGGCTGACATGGAAATCATTCTGTAATTGTTTGCATTTAGAAAATCAACAAGCATTTCTGTACCACAGCGATAATTCCTTAGCGTAGAAAATTCACAACAGCGAAGAAATTGACAATGTTTCTTGATGTTCCTTGCTGCTACGAGTTTTTTGTTCGAAAACAATAATTATAGAATCATAAAAGTCGGGCAAACTTTTCACAAAAAAAAAAAAAAAAAAAAAAAAAAAAAAAAAAAATCAGTTTTTGGGGATAAAGTAAAATACATCGCAAAACGGCATTTTGATATTTTAAACACATGACGTCAAACAAGCCATATTATAAAGTCTGACTTTTATCCGTCGAGCAATGATGCTTATTAATCCGATATAGTCGAAATCGAAACCAGAAGAAACAGCAGTTCTTAGAATTTCAACGTTTCGAGTCTTACACGGTAGTTATAATCCCAAACCAGCGCCGATGATGAAAAAAACTTATTTATTACTAACTTTAAGATGTTTGATCAACATAAATGCTGTTAAAAATAAAAAAAAAAAGAAGAAAAGGAAAATAGTGGAAAAGAGATGAATATCACAACAATGCAATGTGGACTGCGATTTTTTGGGTTGAAAATATCGCCAGGAAATTTTCATATATATATTTGTATACTCACGTTTAATCTATATATATTGGGTGAGATTCTTAATTCATAAGTGGGCTCAATCAGACAAGGAATGGCGACATTGGTGAGATTCTATGTTCATAACTGGGTTCAATCAGACAAGGAAGGCCGTATCAGGTGAGATTTCAAATTCACAACTGATCCCATTCAGACAAGGAAGGGCGTACCGGGTGAGATTCTGAATTCACAACTGGTCCCAATCAGACAAGGATGAGCGTGTTAGGTGAAATTCTAAACTCACAATTTGTAATGTGGCGCTTGATCCATGTTTATCAGAATCATCGAAGTAATAACTAATAACCAGTAAGGGATTTGGGCAAGTCCACCAACCATATAGAGGTAAAGACTGGTAGTTTCTACTACATCTAGATCCCTGCCATACTATTCTACCATATAGGGACTTAACTTATCGCCGTAACGCCCACACGGTTTATGAAGATTTAAATTCCGACGCTCTCACAGCAGACTTGTGAGGTAGCTGCTCTGTCCGTGCATCAGCAAAAAACCAGGAAACCCAAAATTAACCAGAGACTGAGAGATTCCAGGGGGGGGGGGGGGGGGGGAAAACCCAAATTGGAAAAGTGATGATAGCTTTTATATATAAAAAAATTATAACCAAATACAGATAACAAATTAGCTTTATCTCCTTTCCCCCTTTGTATCCTCCATCTTTTCTTTTTTCCCAGCTACTTCTTTCACCTCCATCCTCTTCTCTTCATCTCTATCTTCTTCCTCCTCTTTCTTCCTCACCCTTTTTATTTCGGCACTTCATCTCTTCATCATCATCATCATCATCATCATCATCATCATCATCACCACCACCACCACCACCACCACCACCACCATCTTCATCACCTTCTTTCTTTTCGTCTTTACTTTCACCTATCATTGCCCAGGCTCCAAGAAACCATCTCAATTAGCCACCGGTCTAAAATTTATCATAGTTCACTGCACTTCGAGATCTGTCTATGTTATCAGCAACCAATAAATCATTCGATCCTTCCCCCTTTTTCTCCATTACCCACGTCCGCTTCTTCCTAACGTGGCCCACTGTCACAGAGTACAGCCCCCAGGCAATTAGCTTTCATAGACCGGCTTAACTGCAGACATATGGGATGCAGGTACCGTTGATTAGTGTAAGTTCAGCTGCTATGTATAACCCCACAAAACCTGCAAGCCATGGCAGTTGTTATTTTTTCCTCCCTGTGTTTAAGCGATTGATTGATTGATTGACAAAGAAGACTTAATTCAAAGGTCTATATCGCAAAACAAATGAAGATGAAATTGAGGCTTGGTTGTGCTTGATTTAGAAAATATATAATTTTAAGTGATATTCAGACTTCAAAATCAAGACCGTATACCTTATGAATATCGAAATAAAAACCACGCTCTGCAATTTCCAACGCAGCTGCTTTCAATAATTCAATAATTCAGCTAGGTAGTATATCAATTAAATAAAAATAGCATATCGCTCGCGTCTTAATGATCTCTCTCTATCTCTACCTCCCCTCTCTCCCCCCAATCCTTCTTTCCTCGCAAAATCCCTTATCATTTCTTGTTTAAATCTATCCTCCTCCCAGATCAATAGCCAGCACACCTCGAAGTATACAATACAAACGTCTGAAGGAGAAAGCAAAGATACAATTTCGAAGGTAAAAAGAAAGACCCACTCCAGAGCCGCCACATTAATAATTCTGAGTGGTTAAATAATTGTTTGATCACTCGAGGATCTATTCTCATAGTTGCTATGGTTTTGCTATAGATAAGATTCTGTGAAAGCGACACCGATGTGTTAACACACCTGTGGCATTAATGCTCCTCGTTAGATGAATGAAGTGAAAAGTGGTTCTTTCTGAATTTGCGAGAATGTGTGGGTATTATTCTTGTAAAATGATGTAGGCTAAGAGATAAAAGAAGAAGATGGAAAGCCGGTTAAGAGGAGGGATGAATAAAGGGGATCGATACCAACATAGTTCGATGACAGAAAATTAAATGAAAAGATAAGTTAGACTACACTTTATTTTAATAATAAAAGAAAAAGAGGCAGAATCAAAGAAGAAAAAGTTATCAGGGAAAGGAGTCGACAAAAAAATCGATGCACAAAAAGAGGCAGAGGAGGGTAGAGAACGACTGTTAAAACGGATATAAAAAAAAGTTTAAAATATAGATATATCTACAGTGCTGCTAAAAAGAATATCATTATTAATCTTTACTCTTGCAGTTAAAACCTTTAACTTTTCTTCTTAAATGCGAGATTTGTCAGATCATTGGTTATCTGGAGTACATCATAACAGAAACCAACTCTGTTGCGTCTCTCTATGAAGTTATTCCTTAACACTATTGCTCTTGTCCATCGTTCATTTAGACTCTGACGACTCACCTGCAGTTCCTCAGAGTATAACAACCCTCGAGATATCGCATTTATAAAAAAAAAAAAAAAACAAAACAAAAAAAAACAACAAACAAACAAATACATTTTCTCTACATACATACAAAAGTATATTGTTTTAACTCTTTCACCGAGATACAAGCCTACACAACAAAAATATCTAGCTGTCTTAACTCTGCCAAATAGTTCAATGATATAGCTGACTCTGACACTTTCTGCAAATGTTGGTTTTCATTACTTCGGTGACTAGGCCTGTATTTTAGGACTTCTTTGACCGATTAAAAAGCCATATGAATAAACCGTAAGGCGGAACACAGTCCTGTTCGATCACCATACTTCTAGGGTCTACTTTTTCACGCTTGGACAGACAAAACCACCATATTTATTACGCTGCATTACTTTCTGATAACTAAAACCCAGGAATTGTATTAAACATAAATTATTTGCCCTTCCCCATCCATTCTCAAAAAACCTCTCTGGGCGGGAGTCAAAGTGGTTTTAATGGATTTCAGAGACACAACAAAGTAATAATTATATTATAAATCAAATAATAATTATTATATTATAAATCGATCCTTCCCAACGGATGGGTGAATCGAACAAGTCATCGAAATCAATTTAATTAACTCATATAGGCCAAGAAGAACCCTAAATCTGTATTTAACCTTATAAGAACGTGGAAATGTAGTTCAACAATTATAAATTATAAATATTTATGAAATATCAAGCGCAAGACGAGTATCAAGTATTCATGCTACGAAGTTATAAAACGAGCGATGAATTACAATAATTTCGGTATCATTAAAAAAAAAGTTAATCGAATTTAAATTATCCCTATGTCAAAACGGTGAGTTCTTTATTTATTTCAGATATGGAGAGTTACGGTGTCACTGAGTCATCACGTTCAAGGTGACATGTGTTTCGAGAAACTAATAATGGAAAAAAGAGTGAACCGAAAAAAGGGGTATTTGCTTATTCGTCGAATTGATTATTACTTTTTGTGCCACGAATTCGAAGAGAAAAAAAAAAAGATAGATAGGTAGAGAGAGACAGAAAGAGATAGAGAGAGAGAGAGAGTGTGTGTGTGTGTGTGTGTGAGAGAGAGAGAGAGAGAGAGAGAGAGAGAGAAAGAGAGAGGGGAATATTAGTTTTTCATTAATACTTTTTTTTCCTTTAGAAAGAGGGCATTGATGGGGTTTACCAAAACTAATGTGCTAATAAAAAGTCAAAATACTAACTTAAAACACCATAACAAATTTCCGTTTTTCAACAGAAAGAGAAACAACCTGTTCAATTACATGTATTTGACAGCGCAGTACAACAATTTGGAGATCGATACCATAAATGTTACTCTCAGACATCAGATAGAATGAACGCCATCAGTTTTATCTTTTCAGATACAATGTAGAGTGTCAACAAAAAGATTCTATCGACAACAGCTCGGTAAAACCTAATAATTATCTGCCTTATTGACAGCGCCAAGATTTTGTTAGTTCAAACCGATTTTTCGAAACATCATTAATCAACAGGCCTCACACGGGTTTACTACGATTTTTTTTCAATTTTATCGTGAACACTAGAATGATGGAAAACAGCAAGATAGATAAAATTTTACAAATGTAATGTCACGGTCTATATCTAATGCTTGATACGATTTTTTTTTATATTTATGAGGGTCATTGCATAAATCCTTGCTGGTCTAAATGCAAATTTGAGCCTTTGTGAAAGATTCTTTACATCCTATGTCATCACGTCGCACAGGTGAAAAACAAGTATTGGACATTTGACTAGATAGTATATTATCAGCATACTAGATAGATACAATTTTTATAACAATCACTCGTTCGAGGGATCATAAAAGTATCTTAATTGGTAACGACCCGATGGTAAAGCTCTCTGGTCCAAAAAAAAATGGCTGAGAAAGGTTAGAAGAAGATGGGATTTTGCGAAATCAAGCAATAGAGAAAAAAGAGAATGGGAGAGCGAAAATGGATGAGAAAGAAAAAGAGAAAAAAAACCTAGGATAGACAGATAAACCTATAGATAAATCGAAAGATAGGAAAGCGGAAGAGAGTGAAGACAAAGATAGAGAGAGAAAAAGAAAGAGCGAAAAAAGAGAGATAGATAGATAGTTAGATAGATAGATAGTTAGATAGAGAGAGAGGGAGAGAGAGAGACAGAGAGAGAGAGAGAGAGAGAGAGAGAGAGAGAGAGAGAGAGAGAGAGAGAGAGAGAGAGAGAGAGAGAGACTGTAGCATGCTGTGCGCCGGTTAATTCCTTATCTTCTTATTTTCCAAACTAAATGGCTTCTTACATAATGCAACGCAGCTTTTTCGGTCTCACGAAGCCCAAGAGACCAATTGGATTGTCTAAAGTCCAAATTGGAGGATTATCTTTTCCCAGACTCCTTCATTTTCACTACCCTACAAATAGACAACTTAACCTAAATTGTTCTTTCTTCATTCAGCCTACGTTCCTAAGAGAAAGGCGCCTAAGTCAAAAATAGATTCTGTGTAATTTGCAATAATTTACTTGTCTGTCTGTTTTAAAGAGTATTTAGAAACATGTGGATGAGAACAACACAAGAAAAAAGAAAGGAAGAAGTTAGAGACGAAAAGGAGATGAGGGTTACAAGAATATAAAAGAGGTGATAATTACTTCATTACAGTACATTTGTGCCTAGGAGTAGGAGTGCTCGAACTGCTATTTCTTTGAATCTAAAGAATTAGATTCTAGATCATTCGAAAAAAACAAAATTGACTAGGGTTTCAAAATAACTTCAGTATTTATTTGAGAATTTCAAGTAATACATGGTAAAGCCACATAGAATTAGGCAGGAAGACAAAACTAATGCTGGAGAGATGAAAACAAACCAAAATCAAGACAAAACAAAACGTGCACACAAGTGGAAGATAAAATAGAAGAGGCAAAGTTTTGCTTGAGGAAGAAAAATTGAAAGGAAAGGAAACTAAATCATGGGGAAAGAGCTAAGAATATATAATAAGACGAAAAGATAGCAGTAGAGGAAGAAAGAGCAGGAGATAGGTAGATAGAAAGTTAGCTAGATTGATAGAGAGAGAGAGAGAGAGAGAGAGAGAGAGAGAGAGAGAGAGAGAGAGAGAGAGAGAGAGAGAGAAAGAAAGAGAGAGAGAGAAAGAAAGAGAGAAAGAGAGAGAGACAGAGAGAGAGAGAGAGAGAGAGAGAGAGAGAGAAAGAGAAAGAGATAGAGATGCATGGGGATACAGAGTAAGTGAGTGTGTAATCGGATTGCAAAGATTTTACCAACAGGTTACAAACAAATTAATTTTTACTAAACATCCGAACAGTGACTAATCATCAATTGATTAAGTAGATTGAAGTCATTTTCCAGCACACTTCGACGAAAATTAGTACTGAATGGAACAAATATCTAAAGAAAAAAATAGATTTAAAGTAATAATGTTGTTAGTTACAAGTTAATAGCCAGACTGATAAATAGATAAATTGATAAAGAAAGAGAGAGAGAGAGAGAGAGAGAGAGAGAGAGAGAGAGAGAGAGAGAGAGAGAGAGAGAGAGAGAGAAGTTAAAGATATGAAAGATCTCAACAGAAGTTAACAGAACATTTTTTTACTAACACGAAAAGAACAATACAATAGATTGGGATAACATTACAAGCTGGTCAAGGTTAAAAAAGCACCCAATTTTTTAAAACTACGAGCAGGCGACCCAAATTTTAAGATTCGGTGCAAAGAACAGGACCACAGGTGACCTAAAAGCTTACACAAATAATAATTCCCACAAGGAATCCCACTTGTTTTGGGCACGAATAGTTAGTACAAAGAGAATACGATTACAGTAGGGAATGCGATTTCACAAAGAGTTATGTCTCTTTGGACAAAGACTGAGTTTTGTTTAACAATCAAAAGCATTTAAAGATTTAAGCAGAACTAAATAACTTTGACCTTAATGTTTTCTCATTTTATGTTTTCCTTTTTCTAACTCTTAATTTCACACCATGTGCGTTCTTGCAGGGGTTATCGCGTGATACAATAACAAATTACGACTTCCAACTAGGTAGCACTCCCTATCGGTTGATGTGATTTTTGTTAACACATTTATCCTTTTCTTCTTCCCGGAAGATAAAAAAACTCCACCTCATTTATGAATCATGTAGTAATATGAAACAATTAAGCGCAACCATTCAATTTTATTCGTGAATAAAAAAGAAAAAAAAAATTGTGCGATCTAACTTGTCCATAACGAGTTTTATCTCAAACCTCACTTAAAGCTGCAAACAAAGTTGCCAATATAATGACAGAGCTGAAAAGGGGAGACGTATGGCCTTGCCCACCCATCGAGGAATAATTATATATGAGTGTAGCTTGAACCCTAACATATTTACCTACAGATATCAAGCCGGAAATTTTTCTCTCTACCATTAACACTATGAATAATAATACTATTTTCTCTGCCATGAACAGTCACGGATATTAGTAACATTGGGCCAATTGAGAACTTAATGCATTTTGTTGACAAACCAAAATGCGAAATGGACATTTTCCAAGGGCTCAGATTTCCCATGACACAAGATACTCATGTCCGTGAAGTTATCTTTGAAATGTATATTTTTTCGACCGTGCTAAATCATTCTTAATCTTCTATGAGTAATTTCAGTGATTGAATATCAAACTTTATACATTATTTATCCACTTTTCCATAACTATGATGAAATAATTGAATAATCACGATAATTTACGTGTATCAAAAGAAAAGGTCGTTGGTACATAGGGGAGATAGAGGAAAGGGGAGGACATAATCAGGGCGAGAGAGAGAGAGAGAGAGAGAGAGAGAGAGAGAGAGAGAGAGAGAGAGAGAGAGAGAGAGAGAGAGAGAGAGAGAGAGAGAGAGAGAGAGAGAGAGAGAGAGAGATTAGACTTAGAGATAAATAGAGTGTGGGAGAAAGAAAGATAAGAGATACAACGCATCAGTATCCACGATATATGCACTTATTATATTGACCACCCATATTCACGTGTATCATTCATATATGACAATACTGTTCAGTGTTACCACAATAATCCTACTTCACCACCCTAAGGCACTAAGAATCTACATCAGTACATGTTTATTCTACTGAAAGAACAGGTTGTGTAACTACTATCCCTACAACCTATAAATGTATTGTCATCACCATTCATAATATACTATGTTTAGTGTTAGTCATTTAGAGGCACTGTTGAACCAGAGAGAGAGAGAGAGAGAGAGAGAGAGAGAGAGAGAGAGAGAGAGAGAGAGAGAGAGAGAGAGAGAGAGAGAGAGAGAGAGAGAGAGAGGTAGCAAATAAGGGTTTGGTTGTAACTAACAGGACAGAATGAGGCACCGTAAAGGAAATAATGACGTGTAGAATCGAGCTTTAATAAAGATAGATAAAGGGAGAGAGTGAAACACAGAATAAGAGAGCAATAACAACATAATCATCTTAGCTGCTGTTTACATATACGCATAATTCCATCATGTTTGTTAGTTATATTTCTTTCAACCTATGTGAGAATTTGGATATTTATATGATCTTTCAATCGCCATCCCCGTCTACATTACCACCTATTTATTAGAGACCCTCTACATCTCGCCCTCTGACGTATCAACTATCATTCTTCTACACGCATCCCCATATGAATCAGGTGTAAAACCCAAAAAACCTTTTCCCAATTTTTGAATTTTGATTTCTTTACAGATACTAACCAGCCCTAATATTTTATTCCAAACACGCGCTCCAGCCTTATCTTATCCTCATATCAACGAGGTCACGCCCTCTGCCATCACCATCCCTAGCCATTGCACTGAACCTTGAAGCGTTCTGCGCACTGCCCCTCCCCCAAACCAATCATTAATTTGTCCCGTCTGAGCCCAGCTCCCCCAATGTTTTGTATAACTTGTTGAAGTCAATTTTTTCCTACACACTCTGATGAAGCCACAATAAAGGCGAAACGTTTTTATGTTTAATCTATACTCGTGTTGTTTCTTTTTTAAGTCCCGTAGTTATAAAGTGGTGTGCCTGTCTCTTTTTAAACCTGATAATCAGGGCGAGAAAGAGTAAAACGGTTGGTTGGAATGGAGGTACAAAAATGGCAACAGAGAAAGGAAGAGCGAAACAGTAAGAGACAACAAGTGAAAAGAGTGAGTTCGGAGGGTTTGGAGGACTAGGAAGACCAAGCCTCATAATTGTGTACAAGAGAAATTAGCTACCGCTTCTCAAATTCATTCCTTATATAAAACTATTCTTTACTTAACTTTGCATAGAGTGACTTGAAGGATCTGATTCTACCGATGAAAAAAAAAATATGCAAAAATCTATGGTGGTAAAGAGTCTGCTGTTATCAATCTAGACATAAAAAAAACCAAAACACACAATGAAATAGGGGCGGTAAATAAATTGTGGATCATAAAACTATTAGATGGAGTTTCAAAGATGATTTAAAGTTATTGTACATAAATATTTTCATGAATGTAAATAGAAGACCGTTGAGACAATGTAAACTATGAAAGATTGTTTCACATACAAATTCCATTTTCTATCGAAGAAAACAGTTTGGTAATAGCCGCTATACGCGACGAGTAGGATAACCACCCCATCAAATTATTCCTTTATTGCAAAAATTGAAATGAATAGAATAAAAAGCAACTCGTTTCATAGCGTATAAAAAATTGTAATAAATCCTGTTTTTATTCTTAGAAAGAAAACTGAAACAGAGGTTAATGAACAAGCAAAACTTCTAACGTCTAAGGATGGAATATACTCCAAAAAAAAAAAAAAATAGTAATAAAACAAAAGAAAAGATAAAAAGAAAAAATTACTTCCATCCTGACCAAAAAGAATGATATAAAGTGTCTTTCACAATGTTGAAACACTGTTGTTCAGATATTTTTTTTTCTTGAAAAAAAAATGACATTTAAGCGAGCCTTAAAACTGAATTAAAGCAACAGAAAAATGGTAATCTGAGATATTTTAATGGATTTCGTAAAAAAAAACCTCACAACAAACACTCAAATAAATATAAAAAAAGGAAAAAAATAGAGAGCGTTTATTGACAAAATTCAGATATTTTAAGGAGCATTCTCATCCCAATGTAACGAGGAGGGAGAGCCTACAAACCAGAACAATTTGCGATATAATGGATAAGGGGAGGCAGGCAGAAAACAAGCAACAAGAGAAGTGAAAGAAGTGTGAAGGCGATAAAAAGCTTGACATGCCCGCTCGAGAATAGACAGACAAGAGGTACTGTTGAAGTCCTGCGTGGATGAAAAAGATAATTATACAACATTATGAGGGATATATTGGGCAAATGCAAACAAAGCACGGCACCAGATTTAAAAAAAAAAAAATAAATAAATAACCCCTGCTTCCATGGCTATCGAATATAGATCTAAGTGCAAAACATAGGTTAAAACTTGGGCGATCCTAGTAGCTATTGGGGATCTCTAGCCGTACCAAATAAACTGAAAACTTGTAACTTGATACCCAATGATTATTGTGTAGAACATAGGAGGAGGATCTACTTTTCGACCCTTGTTAGGAGTTAGGATCTTTATCATGACTTGTGCTTTGTGCCAAGTTATTTTATAGCAACTCGAGGCCAAAGGCAGTAACCGCTAGAGTTCAATCGTAACTTGTCAATTTTGAAGCTTTTGTCACTAGAATGTCATCACCAAAATCTTTATTTTTTTTTTAAACGGCAAAGCTGATCTATATTGATTAAATCTTTCAATTCTAAGAGATAACGTCCAAGTAGTGGTACAAAGACAAATAAAGCTAAAGTAAAATAAAAGCTATGCAAAAGCTAAATATTTCAATTTAGATATCCTTTCAGAGTAATAAAGCCAACAGACAACAATTGAAATTAATATAATACGTCTTTGTCCACCCAAGGGTTCAGAATGGAAGAAGATGAATGGAATTCGAATCTTTTGTTGTTCGTCTCATAGACAAAACATTCTTCGTATGTAAAAGATTTAAAAATTAAATGCCTTTCAGGAATATTGCCACAATGAAAACATTTCTTTAATAAGAGCATATCTGAATAACATGTTGAAAAAAGTGGAAGATTTAAATTATTATGCCATGATTATACATTTGATTATCAACGAAAGAATGTATCGAAGAATCGTATAAAACCATTAATTTCATCCGGTATAATAAATAATTTAGCATGTTTGTGTCAAAGATGTATGTAATTTAGGTTAAAAAATATGATAGTCCATGCTGTTCTTAAAAACGTTTGCTAAAGACATCAAAACTTGGTAAAAAGTGGAGAGCACTATATTCAATTATATTTATAACCCAACTTCAGCTGACATTCCAAACTGTTTTCTGCACCCTAAAAAAGTCACACATATTAAGCATATAGAAAGACAATGAGGCATATTCTAGCCTTAAAAAAAGAAACATTCCATTTTTCATGATTCATACATTATCCTCTTTCCAAATATTCCATCTCTCTAAGATTTAGGTGTGACCTTTTAGTAAAGATAAAATCAGAAAATAATGATTCAATGAAAAGAGATATATCGAATTTCTCACGCCAGTATACACACATATACAGTGACTCCACAACTACTAGCACATAATAATATACTCGGAGGCAAGCCCTTGCGATTTGAACTTCAAGTAATGATAATGTACACTTTTCGTATTCTTGCCGCACCCAAAGATAGCGTCTAAATTTTTAGCATAGCCTAGTTGTGCGTAACGGCAAAATTACATTAATTTGAACTACGCACTCACATTCAAATAATCAATATCTCAAACACATATTTCTCACCCTGTTGCGCAGATTTTTAAACTCAACGCGAAAAAAAAAATGAGACACCACACCCTATTTCTTGAAGAGGTTCATATGGCAACTGAAATAGAAATATTTATTTTCTTTCATTCTTGTTATGTTACGTTACTATAGTTAGTTTATGTGAGATCATAGGATCTAGGGCAACTACTTTATGACTTATTTTTTAAAATTCATCTTTACGTTTGCATCTTTCGACTACCTTTAAACTATCAATCTATTTCTATCTATATCGCCTTTCACATTCTGGTACTCCGACTTGGACGCCACGAGTCGGCTGCCTCTCGAATGGTCGCTGATAATCTCCTCTGTGATGTTTTCTGCTATTGGCCTCAGATGGTCGAGGTCGTTCTTGGTTTTGAGTTGAAGTTCGCCTGCTGGTATGCGACAGAGGTTTTTTTTTATGACTTTTGACAGAGTTATTTTGGGCCTTCCTCGAACTTTATCAACTTTAGGAATAGAATAATGCCAGCCTCCATAGCTTTGTTTGCTAGAATGTCCATATCTCGCCTCCGAATATGTCTTTACAGGCGCCTCTTGCTTTCAATTAAATGGTTATAGAGATCGGTTTTCACTGCATTTTCTATACAGAGATTTGTTTGTTATCTTAACGGCTATTTGATGTTAAGGATTTGTTTGAGCTCTTTCCGGTGAAATGCATTTGTTTTAGCTTCTTCTGTTTGTATGAGACCCCATGTGGAATGTAAAGATCGATTTTACTAGTGTCGTGTAGAGTTTTACTAGTAAACTATTAATAGATTTTAAAAATCCGTCTTTCAAGATTTAACACGAAAGAGAAATATTTAGTCCCACTTTCTTTTGTATTAATTCACAGCATGCAATAAAAACAATGCTTTGAATAATGATAATAAAAAAAAAACAAAAAACAAAACAAAAACCAACATTCATTCACAGCAGATCTTAACCATTTATCAACAGTACCTGAACTTCTCTATCTCTTGCAGCAAGAAAAAAAATAATACGAAGTGACTTCTGACTTTCAACAGCCAGAGGCACCTTGACGCATCACGTTATTACATCACTGCAACTGTTGCATAAAGGGAAATAAAAACTATGCCTACAAAACCGAACGCTCATCAGGAGCAACACTTTTCCCTTTCTTGTATTTATTATTACTTGAGACGCTATTTCTATTTACAAACAGGAGCTATAAAGCAATAAACTGTTTTCAGCAAATAACTAGGCACTGCTAGAGGGAAAGTGACATCTTATTTTACTTCCCTCTTTTTTCCTGTGAGACAGAATACCGGTATGTAGCAACATTCTCTTAAGTGATTTCTGAGGAGTTTTAAATGCGTCACGCTCGCTTTAATTAAACTTTAAAATGAATCATACTTAACATTGAAACATCCTTTTTTCTCTCCACAATGAGATACAGATATTGGTCTTTAATCTCAAACGAAGGGCGCTTCACAGAGTTTCTCCAGACAAGAGCTGAATGTCGGCTTAGAGGCAACTTTGTCAACAATAACAATAAAAAAAAAATACTTGACGAGATGTTTAGAGTTATAGTGACTATAAGTTCATTAAAGTTGTAAAATTTAATTAGTCATGTTCCGCGTATTGCAAGAAACACTTGGTTTAACGCCGTTTTAATACTAAAACATTGAAAGATCTCTCTCCCCCCCCACCCCCCCTTTCTTTCCCCCTTCCCCAGTTCTCTTTCTCTCATCCATAGCGTAGAGTTTTATTTTCCTCATTTTTCCCCCCACAATGTATTTTTCTTCTCTTTTGACTATGTAGGAAAAATGTGTCTTAGGTCAATCGAGAAACTCCGCTGAAGACGGTGAGAATTGCGCAAAGGCGATTATGTGTTTGTAGAGAGCTCTTTAGAAAACTCTGATACAACCCATCCACTAAAAGGTGATCTAGACTGTAGTTTTGAAGAGAGTCGCAGCTGGAAATACTTGCATTTGGTAGGAGAGGTTCGTACCTGGCGGCTCTTGGTGAAAACAGACTTAATGTATTCAGTATGCGTCTGTGAAGGAGTTGGGAAAAAACACAGACACCTAAGAGAAGAGAGTGCGGGTGGAGTCCCAATATCTGTTGATTGCTAAGTGCAGAATTAGCACATCGACACTCTTTTCCTCATATACCTTAACAAGCCTCGATTAAAGAAAGGCAGTTAAACGCACACATCTATAATCACAAACTTTCTGGCTAAGAATTTCTCGCACTGCCACAATGCTGATGTCGGATCCATGAATACTCAAGAAAGATTTGAGAGGAAGGAGATGAATGACTTCGTTTATTTTAATTTCCTCGAGTTAGTTCATACCTTGGACTCTTGATGTTTACCTGCTCCGCTATCCAAAATTGATGGAGGTGTTTTTATATTGTTCTAATGATCTACAATTAGCAAAGTTGAGATAGTGAAGTAAAGGGGGCTTTCTAATCATGTAGATGCCCAGAAATGACATTCAAAACGAACTTGTTCAGACTGAGGGAAAACATAAAAAGTAAGAGAAGCAAACTTTCACATAGTCTCACCCACTCTCCCGCCACTCTCACCCCCCCCCCCCCCCCCTCTCTTCCTCCCCAAACAAAACAAAACAAAATAAGAAAAAAAGCAAAGAAAAAAAAATATTACTCTTGCACGCCTGATTTTTCCTCCGCACACAAAATAAACATCAGTAAATACCAAATTAAAACTTGCAACCAACTCATCGAATCTGATGCGAGATCCACTACTTTTCGGGCACATCATTCATTGAAAAAAAATAAGACACTGCTGAATAAACCATTTCGTTTGCGATAAAAATAGCAGCAAAACACTGCTTGAGGATATCCTTGGGTTTATAGCTACTCAGGGTAAATAACAGTAATTTCGCGCAGGCCGCGCCCTTTTAACAGGAAAAAAAAAATACACCAGTTTCCTACTACATAACTGCGGGATCCTCCTAATTTCATAAAAAATAGAGACAAACAAAGATATTTAGAGAGAGATAGACAGATAGATAGATTAATAAATTGACTGATGCATAAAAAGATGGATGATTTAAAAATTGATGCGAACAATCAACTTGAGTGCTCAACTGAGAGAGCTTTTTAACAATAGTAAAAAATCTTACCTTAAACGGCTTAGCATGCTACTCTGGTAAATAGATAGATAGATAGATAGATAGATAGATAGATAGATAGATAGATAGATAGATAGATAGATAGATAGATAGATAGACAGACAGACAGACAGACAGACAGACAGACAGATAGATAAACAGACAATGAGAGAGAGAGAGAGGGGAAAGGAGAGAATAAAAATACGGAGAACAATAACTTTAATCAGTATCATTGAAGCAAAGAGATATCGAGATAGTAATATTACCAAACAATCCAGCAAATATTCAGAATGAAGAAGAGACATAAATAAATAGCAAGACAAAGATAATCAAACTTATCAACACTCACCCATGGTTGCTAATACTAAAACTCCTGGTAGGATGAAATCCGCAACCTCGCTCATCCAACTTCTTGTGCGGCTGCTGTAAGATGTCATGGCACCATTGTACACTTAGATCCCAAGGGAGTCACTTAGACAAATAGTGCAGAGTCGAAACCCAGCAGGGCATTTAGGAATATTTCTTTCTTCTATTTCCACACGCTCTTTCCAATTTGTATTAGAAAGTATCCATTTTCTGAATTCACTGTAAAAAAGTATATCTAATTTTGTTGTTCACTTTGAAGTTTTGTTTTTTCTAAAACGAATCCAATATCGTTGAGCTATTTGTCTTTTTGAGGGTATTTCTCATACACAAAATGAACACTATTTTTTTTTTATAAAAATTGTCACCGCTCAGAATTCCTGGAGAGACTACTCTTTCTCTCTTTAGTCACTGAAATGTATTGGAAAGAAAAGAAAAACGTTGGTCCATCAATGTCTCGTTCACAGGTCTGGTCTCAGGACACGACGAGAAGATGAGACGCCTGCAAATAATAGAAAGATAGGAAGACATTACAGAGATCTATCATTAGGGATTTCATTATTTTGCATTCACTTACTTTTCAGAGTTTAATTAAATCAGATTCATGCTGTTATTGCTAAATGGTACGCAAAACATCCTGCTTGTTACGTCCACATAAAATGCATAAACATGTTTAGTTCTTTACCTAAATAATGTTAAAAGGCAGGTTCGTTTTTCCTGAAACAAAGACCACACGAAGCCTAAATATTGCTTAAGCATATACATCAATGCATAACCTGTTAGTCTCGTCCAAGTAAATGAAAAATTATATATATATATATATATATATATATATATATATATATATATATATATATATATATATATATATATATATAAATATATAAATATATAAATAATATATATATATATAAATAAAAACACTGTAAACACATATAGCTGCATGCAGAATATGAAACAAATAATTTCTAACCACAATAAAACAGTCCTTGAATCCACAAAGATAAAAGAAAAACAAGGAAAGACTTGCAACTGCAGGGATAAAAAATCTTGCCCACTCAAAGGCCAGTGCCTCCAAAATACAAGGCAACTGTGGAACAGAAACCCTCGAAAAAACAAGACACGTATATAGGAATAACAGAAAATGAGTTCAAAACCAGATACAATCAGCATACATCGAGCTTTAGACTCAACCACAAAAAATCAGCCACAACTTATGTGAATTCATATGGAAACTTAAAGAATCATAAACCGAATACCACTTATCATGGGATGTAATCGAAAGAGCGCAGCCATACTCAGCAGCAACAAACAGATGCAACCTTTGCATAGCAGAGAAATATTTCATTCTAAAAACAAAACCAAGCCTCAACAAAAGAAGGGAAATATTTTCATCGTGCCCCCACAGAAAGAAACATTTACTACAAAACTACCAGTGGCCCGGAAACGAAAATAAACAACAACACAAGGTCGGAACGGCAACCGAACACACCTCAGTCAAACCCGAAGAGAGCGGAGGATAGGCAACACCTTTGTCCTCCGCTTGAAACACAAGTGTAGTATGCACAGAATTTAAGGTGAGATCTTCTATATCTATATATATATAAATGTATATATTATACATATGTGTATTTAATTATTTTTTGAAAGAACGTGAAAAAAATTGCTATATCTCTCATGAAACAAAGATCAAAGATCATGAAACAGCCCAAAATTGCCTCAGTATATCCATCGTTACATATCAATTGAGTATGTTGCGTGCAATTGTGCACGTCTGGTTTCGTAAAAACTTGTAGATTACTCCTAGGCTAAATAAGCCTTAATCTCCCTAATTATACTAAATGGCGAGACGCAGGCCTTACAAACGCCACTCTAGGTCCGACCTCAGTAGCTAAACCAGCAGTGGGTGCGTTTAACCCTTAGTACACCAACCTCATGAGTAATTGGGTGCCCATACTCAAATTTCTTCCTGACTAATAGGAACGTGCCGCGTGCGTGTCTCGCATAGATGTATGGCTATAAACCGATCGCTTCGTCTTGCAAACCAGAGATTTCACAACTTAACTCTCTTCCACCCTCCCAGTTTGGTGAGGCAACGTTATTCTCCACTTCAGATTTCTCGCATATATGAGAGTTGGAATCCCATTTCACAGGCACATTTCTCGGCTGTTTGAAAGTTGGAATTCTAAATTTACAGGCAGATTGGCCAAGGAATATGGAGGTGAGGCCTATCTCTTAGACTATTTCAACATATTACGTGTGGCCGAGTCAGAACCAAAGTAAATATAAACCTTTACGATGTCTTAAGAGAAATCTTGGTAAATGTGAGAAAAGGAAAAGAAATAAATAAAGGAGGAAAAAAAAACAACAAAAAACAACCCACAAACCGTCTTATTTTGAAAGTCTCGACTGAAAAATAAAAAAAAGAATAAACAGAACTTGTGTCCAGCTCTTTATTTTATGGGCTTAAGCTTCGTGAAAAATAAAACAGTTGAAGAATTCGACTCTTAAAAAAATAAGAGAGAACTTTGTAGTGCCATTCAGCCAACCAGATGGCGGCACTGGACCAGACGCCACCTGGCATTGTGGGCGGAAAGAGGTGCCGGAAGAACAGCTTCACCATGGCAGGCGAGGCGTCAGGGGATTGTCCCGACATAATTGGCAAGGTCTAGAGCAGGCGACGACTCCGCTCACCGGCCTGCAGTTTGTTGATTCCTGCATTACAATCAATTAATGTTAGAGAGCTCTGAATTTAAAGTTGCGCAGATGTTTTTGTGCGCAGGTCTAGTAGTTTCATGCTCTATCTTTGTTTCGCATTAATTGAAATTGTCAACACTGCGCTTCTGGACTAAAGACATGCAGTTTTATTTTCAAGATGTATGGACGTGTACGTCGCAGTGAAAAGGATTTC
>JAWDGP010007969.1:682500-770000 GCA_033675545.1 Elysia crispata
AACTTAAAAAGAAGAGAAGGGAATTTAAAAAGAAAAAAGAAATAAGGGAGAGAAGGAGAGAGGGAAAAAGAGCAAATGTGAACGAAGGAAACAGTAAGAGAGAGAGAGAGAGAGAGAGAGAGAGAGAGAGAGAGAGAGAGAGAGAGAGAGAGAGAGACAGAGACAGAGAGGGAAAAATCAAGAAAAGGAGAGAGACGGAGACAGGGATGGAGAGGAAACGACAAAAAGATTATAAATATAGCCAGAAAGAAATTCATCGACCTTGACAGAAACATAGAAAGAGATAGATAGAGATGGATAAATACATAAATCCAGATAAAGAGATAAATAGAGAGAGAGAAAGGGGGAGAGAGAGAGAGAGAGAGAGAGAGAGAGAGAGAGAGAGAGAGAGAGAGAGAAAATCCTAATAGAAAGCACTTAGAGGATAACTGGGAAGTTATAATTTTATGTGCCTATTTCCTTTTAGACAGAGATAGATAGATAGATAGATAGATAGATAGATAGATAGATAGAGAGAGAGAGAGAGAGTGATAAATGATTAGATAACTAGAGAGAGAGCGAGAGAGGACAGGCGAGAAAAAAAGAGACACAGAGGGAGAGGGGGAGAAAGAGAGGGACTCAGAGACAGGGACTCGGAGAGACTCAGAGGGAAACAGAGAGCGAGAGATCAGAGGGAGAGAGAGAAAGAGGGATGGAGAGAGAGAGAGAGAGAGAGAGAGAGAGAGAGAGAGAGAGAGAGAGAGAGAGGGAAAGAGAGATGGAGGGAGGGAGAGAGAAAGGGAGAAATCGAGAGAAAGAAAGAGAGGCGCCCATTGTTGGACAAAAGCTCCCAAATGAACACCCGGAGTAAATTGTTACAAAAGCTGCCAAATCCTTCTGATTACAACGGAGCCCGCGGCTGTCAAGAAAACACCACATTACAAAACAAGGATAAAAAGACACACACCAAAAAAAGTAAAAGCACAGATTCTTCCTCTGATTCGCACTGGGTCCAGAGTTCCAAAACGGGGTCTCTTCCGGATATTAACAAGACCAAGTGAGGAGATTTTTGCCTTTTGAGCCCAAAATTCTCCCCTAGGGCCATTGCTCTTTTTATGAGTCCCTTTTCGCTAGATCCAGTGTTGTGTCAGTGCAAAGTGGGTTGTTTTACATCGTCGACGATTTTTTTTTTTATTTGAGCGGTCAAAGCTTTCAGGAAGAGAAGAGTTTAGTTATGAACACGTTGTTTAAGCTTTTCATATAATTGAAACCGGGGAACGGGTCCAGGAAGGATGTGAAATAAAAACAACAAAGAAATTGTCTCAACTATATATAAATTTTGTAATTGTGTTTCCTCATGACCCTCTTTTCTTTTCTATCTCATTTTTCTCTCTTAACTTCTTTTCTTTCTATCGTTTTAGTCTTTCTTTCTTTATCTCTCTTTCTGTCTCTTTGAAAACTCGTTCAAAGTTTTTTTCTTCTTCAATCTTCCTTTCTCTGTTCCTCTCTGTCTATTTCTCACTGTGTCTCCTTTCGAAAGGAGCTCTGTCTCTTGCTAGTCCATTTGCCAATGAAGATAAACACATATATGATACATGTCCCTAGTCCTAGGATCCACAACGCCAGATCAGACAAACACCATGATGTATACATTCTTACCAAATCGATAGGAACGGTTTGGAATATCTTTGCTTTGTCTCCATTATCCTTGTACTGCTTTATCATTTTTTTTCTCCTTTATATTCTTAGCCTTTCCATAGAACGCTATACGTATATTTCTCTTCAAGCTATGGATTGTGAAAAAAATCTCGAACAATTTATCACTTGATTTATTGTAAAACCGTTTTCAGTATTAATATGGGTCCATAATTATGTCTCACCTTGTTATCTTTCTTTTGGATCTATTCTCTCTCTCCATCTCCCCTATCTCTCTCTTCCTCTCTCTCTATCTCTCTCTGTCTCTGTCTCTATCTCTCTCTGTCTCTCTCTCTCTCTCTTTCATTTTTTTTATTATGAAACAGTTGAGCCTCTTGATGATGAACCATACACCCCATTAACTTATTTTCTTTTTTTTTTCAGTTTCTCTTCCTCATTTGATATTAGGTTTATCTTCTTATGCCACTTCTATTGATTATTTCTATGAGTGTCTGTCTGCCCGCCTCTCTCTCTCTCTCTCTCTCTCTCTCTCTCTCTCTCTCTCTCTCTCTCTCTCTCTCTCTCTCTCTCTCTCCCTCTCTCTCTCTATCTATCAATCTATCTATCTATCTTTCGCACTAGTTTTGCTTTTATCTGCCTTTGTCCCTGCATCTGTCTCATTACCATCCTCTCATCCTTCCTCTCTCTTCCCTGAAGTCGTCCTTTACTTTCCCCCCTTCTCTTAATATATATATATATATGTGTGTGTGTGTGTGCATATACTATTGCAGTGACAAAGCATCAAAAAGAAAGAAAATTTCCCTAGCACTTTCGAGGAACACTCAAGCGATGAATCCAATGTATTATTGATGAGATTCGAAGAGATATCCTCCAGCGCTAAAATACTTAGTTCAAACTTGTATTTACGCAGTCTAATTGGCGTGCTTTAGGAGATAATGCATTATTCATAGATCATTTGTCTCAAGGACTCGAATGATTGCAGTTTTTGTGGAATACGGTATCAAAAGCATTTTTCTATTAAACCAATTTAGATACAAATGTTTATGATAATAGTAGCTATATCCAGTAAAAAATTTCCAATCTAAAGAGCCACTTTTTTCATACGCTAATACAAAATGGAGAGCTATTGAGGAAAAATTGAATTGGCACAGAAAGAAGACGTTGTAATTTTCTTCTTCCTGTACATCGCATTTTTCTAACGCAAACTACGTTCCATTTCTCTAGAAAAGTATTTTCTTTCTTTCTTTTTTTCCTTTTAAACTCCATTTGATTTACTTTCTTTAGTGAACTTCGAAACAGCTTGCCGTTATTCTGTATTCATATTTTCTTCACTATCGCGATGAAAAGAGATCGGAATTTATCGCTAGTTATAAAGAACATAGTGGCAGAAATAGGATCTTAGATGAAAAGTAATCAAATAATAAAAAAAGACAAATATGATAAATTCGATATTGGCTCTTTAACTTTTTAACGTGTATTGAGATAGTAAGCTGCAACTACAGAGACAAGGGAAAAAAGGAATATAATAGCTCTGGAACGAGGGTAGAAATGGAATTTTGAGAGAAAAGTAACAGTTATGAAGAGATTGAAAGAGTGTGTGTGTGAGAAAGAGTGAGGTTGAGAGTAAACAAAGGGAAAAAGGAACATAACAGCTCGAGAGGGAGTCCTGAAAGAAATATAACTTTTGGCCGACAAGATAACAGCTATGTTATGGAGTGATCGAGATAGATAGATAGCGAGAGAGAGAGAGAGAGAGAGAGAGAGAGAGAGAGAGAGAGAGAGAGAGAGAGAGAGAGAAAGAGATAGAGAGAGAGAGAGAGAGAGAGAGAGAGAGAGAGAGAGAGAGAGAGAGAGAGAGAGAGAGAGAGAGAGAGAGAGAGAGAGAGAGAGAGAGAGAGAGAGAGAGAGAGAACCCAAGCTTTTTTATGCAGTTCTTGAAAAATAGTTTGCTTATTTTAAAAAGTCATAATCCTTTTTATAGACTTTAATATTTTTAACTATCTTCTGATTATATAAATAATCGCGCAACTTTTGATCTCTAGGCACTTTTTTTTTTACCCAAATAGCCGCATAATGAGTGCTGGGAGGGATCTTAATATAGACTGAGAAAATACAGAATTAGCTGTTTGCCAATGTCAAGGATTACTAGAAAAAAAATCATTTAAACAGCGTGAACATGTTTCGTCAAATCTATTTTAAGCTTCAGTTTTCTGAAAAAGTAACCCAGACAAATAAACGTTCACCCACGATCTTTTCTTGTATTTATTTAAGCACGCTATGCTAATAAGGTATTAGTTCGTTTTAAAGGGACCAAAAAAGGCCAAAATAAGAGCTTGGAATCTACACGAGTATTTGTCACCAGGCCATTTTAACAATTTTAAGTGGTTCTGAATTAACGTATTTGAACAATCTTGACGAATCTGGAATCCCTTTTTCATTAAAAAATGTGGAAAGAAGAAAAAAATTGTTTGTCAAATAAAGGAGAGCGATTAGAAGGCTATGTGTCCCTCTTCCAAGACACAGCCAGAAAAGATGGCCAGTAACACAGCTATGACGGTTCGTTTAAGCATAAATCAATGTCTGAACAGTTCAACGTCGAGCTCAAACACAATCTTGATTTGTAAATTTCCCGATTTTTTTCATTCTTCGTTTTCCATTTCACCGGTGATCATTTAAAAATTTGTTGTGAATCTCTTTTTGTACTTCTCAAGATAGGTGTACCGACAAAGTTAACGCTTGCCAGTTCTAACCTTTAGTTTACAAAAAATAGCATCTGCCCCCAGAGGAAAAATGCGCATCAAATACAGACAATTTTGAGCATAGATGAATAAGTAAATTCCATAATCGTTCTTGTTATAGCAGCTTTTTGTGGGCTGGACAGATTTGGGATGCGTTGAATTCATCAACAATATAATAATGCAGGCTTCAAAACGAGTGGGCACTCCACAAACAAAGAGAAACGTCCGCCAACGAAAATCACGTTAAAAAAACTTTAGAGAAACGTTAATTAACTAATTATTTCAGAGGTGCCTTTTTCGTACTGCGAGGAAGAGAAAACCTGGGAACAATACAATTAAAGCAAAACAAAACAGAACAAAAAAAAAAACAAAAAACAAAAAAACAACAAAAAACAAACATAGCGTTGTTGATATTAATGTTCATAAAACTTTACTTCAAAGCTGCTTCGAGAAAAAAGAAATAATATTGAGGTATTGCAATTGCAGAGAAGAAAGATAATGGGGATGAAAGGAAGAAACTGAATAGAAGAGAGACAAAGAGTAAAGAGAAGAGAGTTACAGCTATATAAGACACAAAGAGAGAGAAAGAGAGAGAGAGAAAGAGAGAGAGAGAGAGAGAGAGAGAGAGAGAGAGAGAGAGAGAGAGAGAGAGAGAGAGAGAGAGAGAGAGAGAGAAAGAGGGGAGGCTGATAGACAGACAAAGAGATAAAGGATTAGATGGAAAGAAAAGCTAAGTATGTACAGAAAGAAAGAGGTTGTCGAAATAAATATGCACATAAACGCATACACAACTCTTCAAATTCTTTAAATACCGCGGCAAAAAAAAAAGAAAAATAGTGAAACCTAAAGCCAAGGTTTAGTATATACACGTACACACACTGCCCACGCGTAATAAGTACTGGTGTATTTCACCACCTCTACAAAAAGAAGAAAACGAAACAAGAGAGCTCATTTATAAAGAAAACCTAATTTTCATGCCCCAATTCCGTCATCGTGGCAGCCGATTAAACACTGTATGTTCACGAATAGTACTGGTGAGCGGTACGGGAAACTAAATAGAATTATAGAAGCACCACACTGTTTTCCTTCATAACATTCAGAGTTCTTCGATTTTTACCCCCTGTTTTCTTGGTCTAGAATGAGTTTATTGGCAATACAGAAAGTATTGATCTCCCTAACCAGTGATCTTCCTAAGACGTTTTTGTGTTTATTTTGGTTTAATTTTTGGGCTGAGCTATTCAGTGCATGGTTTTCAATTGGAGGCTATAGGTCTGGATTATATAACCAGGCTTAAGGATAATACATCACAAATATGGAGCATTCTAGGATACGGGAATCACAATTTTCGGATACCCAAGATTAGTTTATAGAAATGCTCTTGATCAGTGCTTTTAAGATAGTGATATTGAAAAGTTCAACGAGAATAAATTTACTATTAGTACGTCTAATATGTTGCGTAAAGGGTTGTGGAATGTTGTACAAGCAATAGTGTAAAGCTCTACGAGAATATTAATCTATCATTAGTATGTCTAATAAGTTGCGTAAAGGGTTGTTGTTTTGGGAATGATGTACAAGCTTCAATCTGCATTCAAGATGTGCAAACTGGGAAAAAATCTTGAGAAAAATAAGCAAAACTAGCATATCATTAGTTCAATGGTGTGTATTTTAATATGTAATGTGTGTCTTGAATTTTCATCAGTTTGAATAATTATGCCTCTCTATTTACCTTTCATTCTATTTATTGATTTGACTTTAGTTCTGTCTGATGTTCTTTTTTTTATCTTCGTAAATTTTCTTGTGTACTTTTCAATTTTATTTTCAAGCCATCAAATTCTTTAATTCAATGAAACTATTCTTCGTGATTCGTTTCATTCTTTTCAGCCATATATCTTTCGCAAGCATTTCAACTATTTCATTCTCATTCTCTGAAGACACCAGTTTCTATGAGTCAATACCAATCGAGAAATTCTGCCGCGATGCTTTTCCAGAGCCATGCCGTTAACTTTATTTATTCACAAGTGAGAAACCTGAATGACAAAAACATTGATCTGTAGTGCTCTTACAAAGACAAAGAACAAAAATAAACCGACAAAACAAAAAAGAGAAAAAAAAAACAAGAAAAAACAAAGCAAATCCACATGGTGGTCACCCCAAATTCATTCATTACCCTATTATCACAAAACTTTACATATATATATATATATATATATATATATATATATATATATGTGTGTGTGTGTGTGTGTGTATATATATTATGCGTTACATCGGCTGTATATTTGCATTTAATTCAATACTTCCAAGAACACTGAGCAAAGGTCAAAGCCAGGAAGTCGTGGAAGATCCCCGAACGTCTTCCATTCATCCCCATCCAATCAATAGCCGGGAAAGGATGCTCCGAATCTCGTTCTAATCGCCCCGTGTTTTTTCAGCCGGAATCAAAAGACTTCCTCGTTATTATTCTAGATACTGCAATCTATAGCAAGATATATTTTCTTTTCTGCTCTTTAATCATTTCTTTGGGGAGGAATTAAAATTGCATTGATCTAGATATTCCAAAGAAAGGAGAAAAAGATAAACCAAGTTAAGGCGTCTCATTATTAGTTTATTGAGTAAGAAATGCATTGATGTAAGGAGACGTAGCGTGAATATTTTCCAAGGGTTCGACGTGAATTATGACTCTTTAAAGTATTTTGAAATTACAGCAAGTTAGGGTGATCAAAATGTAGATAAAAAATATCATCAGCGGTATGATTCTTATGTAAAATTATTAAATGTAATTTGTAAAAAAAAATTGCACAACTTATTTTCTACATGAGAGTTCATAACAAATTCAGGAAGATAGCGGAATAGAATATGAAAAATTTCAATTGGAAGTAATAAAAAAAATTGAATTTAAACCGGGGCAATGTAAATAATAGGGAAAAAATTCCTTTCGATATTAATCAAGTTTCATTTTTACATGGTAAGCTAAATCCAGAAAACTGGTTGAGATTGATAGATCTAGATCCATAGATCGATAGATCCTATAGTTAGATTGATGCATGGACCGATAGATAGATTAGGAGGGAGAGAAAGTGTTAAAATAATGAGATGAATCAATTGATAGATAGGTGAAAGTATAATTAGATAGACATTAGTATCAGAGAAAAAGACAAAGGGAAAATAAAAGAAACGGTGGAAGAAAATGAAAGTGAGTGAGAGAAGAAAAGAGAGAGTTCGGCAGAAGTGCTGCTATGGAAACGCATAGATAGATGGATATATATATATACATATATATATATATATATATATATATATATATATATATATATATATATATATATATATATAGAGAGAGAGAGAGAGAGAGAGAGAGAGGCAGTGCCGAGTAGAGAAAAAAGTTTTCGACATAATTTTTCCTTCATAAACTTCCCTCTTTATCTTACGCAAGAGATAACTGTTTACGATTGATCAAAGAAATCAGGCCAATCAATAAATCGACCAGTTCAATCAATCTCCAGACCATCGCTTTTGCCAACGAGCCAGAGGCAATAGGAACGACTGACTGTGCTAAGTAGATAAATAAATGGTAACATTTCTTTCTCATTATCATACAAAAATAATATCTCATTGCGACTCAAAGTACAAGTGACATCCAAAATAAAGACTCACCAATGATAAAGTTTTCTGACTAGTGTTCAAGCGTCTAGTGCATGTAATATAAGGAATGATCTTTGCAAAAATGTAAACCAATAAAATCCTAGGATTAAGAGCTCATTAAAGGAACTGTCTGACACTTGGTTTCCACGAAACAACTATATTTGCTTACTTTGTCTAAAACTTATAAACCAAAGCTTGGTTTCTATCTTGACCGCGTAAATCCGTTTGCACTAGTGGAATGGCATTTAGAATATTAACCACCTTTTAAGTTAAAAAGGAAAATAAATTGTATTTAATTAGAATCTTCTATATTTTCGCGGTAATTGGGTCAAACATTGGAGAAGAACAATCTTTTGCTTTCGCACATTTAAGAATTTAAAGAAAGTATCCTGAACTATCAATATTTCACAAAAGGCAAACAAACTTTTTAAAAATCTTGTTGCATCAGAAAAGAACGATTCGTTCCAATAATAACTTCTAATTCTATTGTCAAGTGGAGAAGCAAGTATGTTTGGTCTCGTGGTAAATCCCAACTGTAAACAAAGTAACATTAGGACTTTCGACCACATTAAACAAGCCCTGTCCGGCAGAGCAATCTGAAGAACTAGGGCCTAAAGTCATCGACTGACAGTGAAATTTTCGAACTCGCTCTGAGGGTGGGCGTTCTAACTTCACGCCACCAGAGCTCATTTAAAAACATTTTGAAAGAAGATATACTTTTTTAATCAAAAGAATTCAACAATATTTGATTACTAAGAGTCAGCATCCCAAAATATAGCGTTTCTTTAAAGACAGTCCTTAGTTTTATGAGTCAGCTTTTCTAATATACTCTATATTTTGAAGAATTCGTTTAAGAAAATTCCTTCATTGGTAACCATGAACACAGCAGCTCTAAAATTGACTTTATATAATAATAATAAGGAAAAAAATTATCTCCCTCACTTTCATTAAAAGGTGGACCTGAAACTTAAAACCCACTAATAAAAAACAGAAACAACTCAGATCGAACGGGCGATGGTAAGGTCAGGGTATGTCACTCCGAGGCTGCGCCGTTGACAGGTATCACTTTTATCTGAACCAATCGCGGCAAAATCTCTTTTACTCGCCCCTCTCGGTGACTAAAAGAGGCGTCCAGACAGAATGATTCTAACAGAGAGGGAGGAAAAAGAACTGTTATTTTATTTGGCTAGACGACGCTACAGTAATTACACAACGTGGAGCCATAACGTCCTTTAGACTGTTTCATGCAGATCAGGCAATGCGTTTTTAGGATGGAGGAGAAGGTTTTTTTTTTTGAAGAGAATGGCATTTCGTCCAGAGCATTAAGGTCAGAAAAATGTGTCTCGAGTAACAACCCATTTATTTTTGCGGAAAAAAGCATTGCTTTCATGACGCCCACTTATAAAATTGGAGGTATTAATGAATAGTACAATAATATTATTTGTCGACTGATTAAATTTTTCTTCATTCTTGGGGAAAAAGGGAAGGAGATGGGCCATATAAGCTATGACGTAGTTTTATGTTATAGATAAAGATCACCATGGACTTAGTGCGCGGCGGGGAAAGCTAAAGGATTTGGGGTATCTCTTTAAACCGCAAACACAGAAGTATGGAACAAAAATAGAAAGCAAAATACAGAATTTACTTTCCCACCATTCACTTGAAAGACACTGCGCGTAAACCTATGCGGGAAACTTATGGATCGTAAAAAAACACAATTAGATCAAAACTTGAGAGAAAAAAAAATACCCAAATAATTCACAACGAAAAAAATAATTGACGGAAGTATTAGAACTTATTCTTGTTTGTTGAATGGACATGTAGATTAAAAAAACAAACAAACAACCATCAAAATAACAAAACAAAGAAAATAATCGCCGTGACAAAGTCTTACTGTTTAGTTAGCTGCAAGGTACAGAGATATAAAAACCCATTTATTTTGCTTTTCAAAAGGAAAAGAAAAAAACACCTTTACGACTACGGTGCAAACTGCACGGCACTTACTTTTTTTTATCTTTATCTTAATAATTTCGATATCATTATAGATGTTAATATCTCTTGAAAAGATTTCAGTGTTCCTTTGATTACATTTTTTAAGAGCGTATTCATTTCTTTATTTCCTTTTCCGGATTGAAGAGTCAGGCAGTCATTTGACCACCGTTTCTCGCTCATGATTAAGTCCTGAACTACCACATATCGTTCGCCAATGTGAGTGCCTGTAGGATCTGACGTTGAGGTAGGAGCACTTTAAAAAATAAAAACAACAAAAACATTGACATGAGATACGGGATTTCCAAACACCTGTGTGTAATATGTTTCACAGGCACTCCAGATGGTATTTTCGGTTTTTATTGGAACTATTCCGGCGAGAAGATACTGGGATATGAATATGCTTTCAAAAAAAAAAAAAAAAACATTTTATACCCCCAAAACCACTTGAGTTCTGAATGAAGGTGCTAGAAAGAATACCTTCAAGATGTGGTCACTGCTTATTAGCTTTACCAGAAATTTTCATGAAAGAATACGTATGAAAAATAATTGAAAAAAAAAATAATATTTCGCCAGTCTTTTTTCTATTTATTAATTTGAAGCACCTGTGCAGTCTGTGATCTTTTACTGCGGGAAATCAAAGCCAATTTGATTTTTATCAAAGACACTACAAGGAAAACTAGGTTTAGTTCTATAATTTAGCTTCTTCTCAGAGTAAACATCAAAGAAAATGGACAAAAATCAATATTTTTTTAATAGTTTATTAAACGGCTCGAAGGCGCAATAATTCCGGTTTTTAAAAGCACTGTTATGATCGGAAAGGTCATAAAAAAAATTTATAGCAGGGTCATGATATACAACTTTAAAGAAGAAGAAGAAAAAGAAGAAGGGGAAGAAGAAGAAGGAGAAGGCCAGGATATTTTGCTTCTTCTGTGAGGCCTGGTAGCGTCACTGTCATATTATTCTTAAATAAAAGGAAATAAGTTTATGAACACAAAATCATTTTCATGGGTAACGTACTATCGCTAAACCCGAGATTCAACTTTTTGTACGTCGATAATTCAGATGTTGTAAAAATATAATAAAATCGTAATTGCTCATAATTCTGATAGAATAAAAAGTTATGAAAAATTTCTTTCAAATCGAATATTCTCAATCATATTTATTATGTTAATAAACCTAGTAGAATAAATATAAAAAAAACAACATCAATGCGAAATACAAAATACTTGCTTGTTAAGATGAAATATAAAGAATAAGGTTTGATATTGGACTATCTGTTCACGAGTCTTAGTGTCATGGTATTTTCCTTTAAAATATTAGAAGACTTTGAATACAATAAATCTGTTTATTCAGAATACAACATGCTTTCAAATTTTTTCTTCAGTTGATTTCTTCATAATTAAGTCGCAATTTTTTATAACTTCCTGAGTTTAAAATTCGGGCGTTCATTGATTCCTGCTGTGAACAGTTGCTGAACGTTGAAAATCATTTTACACACAAAATTATTATAAAACAGCAAATTCTCCAAATACCCTGTAGCATAAAGCCATGCAGCCCTTTCTAATGTTTTTTCAAAAAAAAAAAAGTTAACAAGAGTTTTTTTTTAGAAATGAAATAATATGCGATCAAGTTAGACTATAAAGTTATTGATGCGTATACGAAATAAAAAATAACGTATTACAACATTCAAGTTTTAAGCTAAGCAATGAAGTTCTTTAAAGATAAACATTTTTCTTGAAAGTCAACCTGTAAGGCATGAAAAAAAAACTAAATAGATCAATGCTGATATTCTTTTAGATTTATTTTTATGTGTAAGAGCCAAGAAAAGGTATACTTTGAAATAGACATCTGCTGAGAAATAAAACGATTTTAACAGATTAAAAGTCTGGAAAAATCATGTAAAATAAATTTAAACATATTTTTCTACAGAAAAAAACACAAGTAAAAGTCTGAATGACAGGAAAAACACAGAGAGAGAGAGAGAGAGAGAGAGAGAGAGAGAGAGAGAGAGAGAGAGAGAGAGAGAGAGAGAGAGAGAGAGAGAGAGCTATAAACGGCGAAACAATTATTCTTGCCCTTTAAAGATTGTTCAGAGCTATTACAATTATACCAATAAAAAATACCTTTAGATGTTTAATTTCACACTTCTACGTTTCACAAGGTATAAAATTTCGTAATCTAACAATGATCTTAAAAAGCAAACAAAAAACCCTTACTGAGTTCGCACTACATTGCCAGCTACGAAATCTCATATGCCTGACAATGCATGTAATTATGAACTATTCGTCATATTCACACTCTCTTTACTTCTACAGAAACGTTCGCGGTACAGGCGTTTGTGTTTATGTTTTTTAAACTTTAATTCTCAGAATCTGTCGCAATTTGTTCTCTCGGGCCGAGCTCTTCTCTTATACATTCTAAGGTGAGACAAGGACCTCTGGTATTCTGAGGAATTTAGTGCTTAAAGGTTTTCCAAAGGTCACTACAATGTGAAACGCAGATAGAAATGATCGCCCCTTTAGTTTCAGTATTCCAAACCAGGACCGCAAACCTAAATGCGTAAATCTTAGTTTTCATGACAATACAAACATCGAACCGTATTAGGATAAACTAAAGCCCTAATGGCCATAAGCAAGAAGCACATTGAGACTAACGAGATTTTGGATATCACATCTCCTACACGCTTTACACTAAAGGAAAAGGATTTTATTATTTTTTTTTAAGTGCATTGCTAAACCACTTAATACGAATTCATTCCTAAAGATTAAAAGTTTGCGAAATTCATGTGAATAAATTTTTCTTTTTGAAATGGTCTAGCAATCTACTTGATCTTTGAATAATTTAAATGTCCACCTCATTGCATGCTCGTCTTCAAACCTCTCGAACTAGGCTCGTGGTAAAATATTATGAAACATAAAGGAGAAAAGAACAACAAATAAGTCTGCCCTCTACGACTCCTTTGAGAGCCGATGAGGGAGGCCATAAAAATACAAACGAAAAGCTGGTCTTTCACTCATACATTATTGATAAGAATGTCTTCCAAACAGTCAAATACCTCATAAAACACAATGCTCTATCCAGATCTCTCTTACTTTCTATCTTGTTTTCTGTCCACTAAATACTCGAAAAAAAAAAAGAACAAAACTTCCTACACAGATACATACTTATAATCATACATTCCTTACTTTGCCTCTTTCTCTCATTCTCTTCTCATATTTCTAAATATCTATGTGGTAATTTCTTCAATGCTCTACCTTTTTTATTCAAAGTCTGTACAACTATGGTCGTATACTTTCTTGCTTTGACAAAATACATACAGCGTAGTTTAGAGTGTCATTTATATTCCCCTAACATCACATATGGCCCAATTATACTCCATTCTCTCACTCTCTTCTCATCTTTCTTGCTCCTTATGTTTTGGTTTCTTTCATGCTATTCCTTTTAATCTATGTCGGACAACCATGGTCGAATACATGCTTGCTATGACACAAACAGAGTGCTTTCGGGTATCATAGATATTCCCTTAGATCACACCTCGTCTAATTATACCCAAGATCCAGGACAACACACGATTCTTAACTCAGGCTGTTCCCCAGAGAGAGAGAGAGAGAGAGCCCACCGACCAGCACACAGGACACTCTTGTTTTCGATGAGGTCATCATCTAATCACCTCGAGGATCAGAGAAGACTAAAGTTAGATTAGGACTGAATCGTAATAGGATAAACTAAAGCCCTAATGGCCATAAGCAAGGAGCACATTGAGACTAACGAGGTTTTGGATGTCACAGGAAAAAAAGCAATAAGCTCGTCGACACATCAAGCAGATGATGATGATGATGATAATAATAATAATAATAATAATAATAATAATAATAATAATAATAATAATAATAATAATAATAATAATAATAATAATAATAATAATAATAATAATAATAATAACGACGATGATGATGATGATGACGATGATGATGAGAAGATGTATTGTGGTGAACCATCCGAAGATATTAAATTTGTTTCCGTCCAAAGAATTAGTTTTTAAAATGTACACGCAGGTTAGAAAAGTATTGCTACGTATTGTTTTACCACATCAGACGTGTTAATATCAGATGATACAGTATGGTGAATGTCAATGAAAAAAAAGCAATTATAAATTGTAAAACAGGTTTCAGCAAATCGGGAACTAGTAAAAAGTAAAAACAGATGGTCAGGTAATTTGTAGACCACTGATAAGCGACGACATTAGATACTTTCTGCTCAATAATTGGATTTAAAAAAAAATGCAAATGATGTTCTTTATCTAATAGTACGGGAGGCCTGTATTGAATGTAATATAAGACATAATAATTTACATTAATATAGGGGATACAGTAATTAAATGAATAAAAAATAATTTGCTATCGGAAAAAAAATTATATAAGAGACTGGTCTGTAATAATCGGCCGTATACCTAAAACTGTTTTAATGATATTTAATAGCCTACGGGGATCAGAGATAGGTCCAACACCGTCGCGTAAACTGAGTTCAAATGCATGCTTGACCAATTATATGACTAGAAAAAAAGTAATTCCATGTCAATTGATACCAGTGAAAGCAATAAAATGAACTCTCAGGGTGACGGCTTCTTAACCACTGACCACTGAACTAGTCCAGTGTATGGATCACCGAGGACGCACGAGTGGACAATGATTAACCAAGAAATGAATTAAAAGAGAAGAAGGAAAAGATGGACAGCGAGCGGGAGAGAGCGAAAGTGAACGCAAAATAAGGGTAAATAAGAAGAGATAGCAAAAGAGAGAAAGAAAAATAATAGAAAAGAAGGTTTAAAAAAGGGGTGGGTAAAAAAGAGAATGAGAAACAGAAATAGAGAGAGAGAAGGAGGGGGGAGAGAGAGAGAGAGAGAGAGAGAGAGAGAGAGAGAGAGAGAGAGAGAGAGAGAGAGAGAGAGAGAGAGGAGTAGGGAGAAAAATTGACAAATAAAATTATGAACTCTGTGAAGTTTTACAAGCTGATCTCAAGGCAAATCGATAGAGAAAGAGAGAAAGCGGGAGAGGACATATTTATGTAAGATTTTTTTAGTAAATAGTGGCTGTCCTGTAATAATATTAACAATTATATGCGCATGATTTAACTGTGATAATAAATATTTCATTTTTATTGCATGCAATAATAATTAAAAAAAAGGTGATATGACCAACCCGAGACAGACCTGATAATAAGGCACATATTACCAATAAAGAAAAAAATCACAATTAAAATTAACTAGAAAAAAAATGCAATGTTATAATCACTGGTTACTCGTCAGTGTAACACAAAATCGTTTACTCTTCGTTAAGACAAGAAACCGAAGTATTTTAGAACATGATCATAAAGTGTTTATTTCTATATAGCACTAGCTAGAGCCACAATCTTAAGTGCACGAAGTAAAAAGAAAATTACTCTGAAAATCAAAATTTTGAATTTTCGCTCTTAGTAGCGCGGACGTAATTTGACTCGATAATTTATAGCGAAATTTTAATAAAAAGGAAAAAAAAAGACATCAATAAATAACTTCTGTCGGACAGATTGGCACTTTCTTATTTTTAAATTGTTCCATTATTTATTTTTTCTACTCATGATCTTTCAGGCAAGAGAGAATGTAAGTTATATAAAATATAATAACGTCGATTAGTTTTGTCTGCTTTAGATGGTACAAAAATGTTATTATGATTCAAATTCATGAAAGTATTACCCGAGACCATGACTCCATATATACGATATTTTTATTGTTAAAAAGATTTCTTTCATAAATATTTCCTGCATAATTCCGTTTCTTCATAATTTTGTTGTCGTGTTATAAAAAAAAAACAAAAAACCGAATCACACTTTTCTTAATTTTTTTTTTTAATTGCATGATTTTTATTGAAGAAGTTAATGCAATGAATTGTGTTTTAAAAAATATCCCTTCCCCCCCCCCAAAAAAAAAAAAAAAAAAAAAAAAGAAAGAAAGAAAGGAAGATAACAAAACATGTTTACGATTGAATCTAAACATATCTTTTTCCCTGTTTATTTATTTATTTGTTTGTTTGTTTGTTTCATCCTTCCCAGATCACTCTGCGAAATACGGTCTACTTGGAGGACGTAAGAGAGGTATTTGCAATTTAAACACAGTGTCACTGGGTCGATCTGTTTCCATGAATTATTAAATACTGATAAACACGAACACAGCCGAAAAAAGACCTCCCTCTGCTCCTCTTCCGTAGAAAGCTAGAGTAATTTTCTCTCCATTCCTGACTCTTCTTGTTGTTCAAGACATCGGGTTTTTTGTATGTAGGACAATACTAATAAAGATAGTTCGAGGTTTTTTTATGAGGCAGGGTATTTTCTCTAGTCTTACTTAATTACATGGTTATTTTTTGTTTTGAATTGTTTTTGTTGTTTTTGTTTTTTTTTGTGATCGTTCTATCTCTGTAAAGGTCACAGTCTCCTTACAAGTTATAGTGACTTTAAATTCGTTGTGTGATGTTCCAAAGGTTTAAGGTAGCTTCAAAGGGTTATTTTCTGTTTCTGAAGTAGATACATGTTAGAATGTTAAAAATTGTATTTATATCTAATGAAGTCATCGCTTTTTATGATTTTAAACTTTTTAAAGATGTGGTTATTTGTGGCTTTTTAGTTTGGAGGGCTATGAAATACAAATATTTTAATCAAATTTCAATTCCCAACTTTTTTCTTTTCTCATAAGCGCAAAGTTTTTAATTCAACTGAAACAACGCACGTATGTTAATTAACCTGAGAAGTGATCATTTTTGTTACAAACTTTTATTAACTTGCGTCGACAGGGTAAAAAACATAGGCCCGAAAAATTTTTTTAAAAGAATGTTCAAATATAAACTCTTACTGAACGCTTCCTTTTTCAAAAGATAATTTAATATAAACAAACTTAATCACAAACAAGACACAAGGATAACTCGCTTTAATCCCAAATCCCTTTCGAAATATCTCAATATCCATCACATACGAAAGTATAAACATATAACAAACCTTCGTCCTTATAGAACAGTCTTATAATCCTGAAAGCCTGCAGAAAAACAGCACTAATAGCCTAGCTATCAAGATCTAATCTAGATGCAAAATGCAGATTTAGATTAAGATTCACGATCCACTAATCTTTATCAGTCCTAGCAAACCACGCAGAGGCGTGGAGACAATGTACTTCCTTGCGCACTCACCCACACTGTCGATGTCATGCTAGGTAAAAAGCTCGCTGAAAATGCCAAGCCCAGGGCTGACAGAACGTGATTCGCCCGGCTCAGGTCTAGCAGAGAGCGGAGCGAGGCTCGACCTAGCGCTGCCGGCACCGAAACGTCAGCACTGGAGAGCGCGTTGAGCGAAGAACCTTCGTGTGATAGCTGGAAGTTTGAAATCCCGAATGATGGTTTGAATCTCGCCCCCAAGCCGGTTTACAGCTCTCTCGCGGCAAATGATCTAGATCTAGTCATAATGTTTAGGCATCGGCATGACTTAAGTCCAATTCAAAGAGAACGCAAGAGATTTATTTTAAACATAACGATATCTATTATAAAATGAGATGGGCATGATAAAAAAATGCTTTTTTGTGGTACAAATTTAAGAATATGTGTAAGTCACGTTGAAACTTAAGTTGTATGCATTAAAACAAAATTATTCTCTTCGTAATTTTAAGAGATTTATTCCCTGTCTTTTTTCTTTAACATTTATTGTATTAAAAATATTTTTCATGGGTTTCCATCTCTTGCTAGTCTGTTTAGCTCTAATCTGTATACCCGTCACAGTTTCACCGGTTTTCTTTTTTCCTTCTCAGCTTAAAAAAATACACACCGAAAAAAAAAAAAAAAGAAAAAAGAAAAAAAATATTGGTATCTTATTTCCTTCCTTCCCCTCAACTTATAAATCTTCCATTTCTCTCTCACCCACCTCTCTCTCTCTCTCTCTCTCTCTCTCTCTCTCTCTCTCTCTCTCTTTATATCTTACTTTCATTCCCACTATCTATCTCTCACTCCGTCTCTATCATTTTGATTACGGTACTTCCATTTCGCTTACACTTTTTTAAAGTGATTAAAATGTTCCCTCAGACAATCTCAAAATCCAAGACGAAAACCTTTCTGGAAAGCTGACAATATTTTGCCACACTACACTCTATAATCATCTCTAATCCCTAACCTTTTAGTCAATAAATAGAAGCATCTCTTTCAAACAATAATTCTCTCCATTTTGCGGATTATCCACCGCTATCCTCTTTCCTCAACCTTTCAGTAACAAAATTTACACATTTTATCATAAAATGCCGCTCAGTATCCATTTCCGATCCACGACAGTGCGAGGTAAATGAACCACACCACTCCTAGGTTGTGATTACTCGGCGTTTCATGCCCAGCGTTCTAGCCGCCCGGGTCTACCCTCCTACACCATCAACATTTACACTGCCGATCCCATCATATTACACGCTCAGCTTACCGCAAATAGGTGCTACCGATACCTACAGGAAAAATGTTTGGCGCAGTCTTGCTCGCACTGCGCGGATGAATTCACGAGTGGCTATGTCAGCTACGCATTTACCCCTCTTTATATAGGGAAACTCGCTCTTCCCTCCTCTATGGTTCGGATCGCACGAGCGTGGTTATTGTGACGAGTGAACATGCAAATTTAGCTTGTGTCTACGATGTTTTGTTTTGTTGTTTCTGTAGAACGGGGCTGATCTTTACTACCCTTCCACTCATACAAGAAAACCTTGTCACTGTTTCGCTTTTTATGAAAGATTCCGCGCAATTGTTTCGCCATGGAGGAACTACACCACCCATACTCGATTTACAGAACACTATCCCTCCAAAAAAGTACCAAAAATAAAGAAAAGTAAAAAAATAAAAAAACAAAACCATACGAAAAACAAATAAATCTAAATCTAAAAACCTATTTTTTTTTTCAATCTTAAATACAAGCATGATTAACCGTTTTGACATTTCCAGAGCACTTCCTTTTCTACTTTTTTCTCACTTATTGAGGAAGTTGATCGTAGAACAATTAAGAAAAATACGTGCGTGAAAATGTATAATAGGATGACATAAATGTAAAGCGTGCTTTACATAAATAACATAGGGATATTTCTAAAAGGTCAATGATCGCAAGCATTTTGCTACGCAAGTAGTTTATAAAGCTTCCTCATAAAAGGAGGGGGGGGAGGTATTTAAAAGAGGTGAGGATATAAAAATACATAGACTTTGAATGTTAATTTCGCCATCATAATGGAAAAATGTAACTCGCTAGTCTCGCAGACAAAAATCATCTGTATAATTCAAGAGGATACTTCTCATACGTAAAGCATTTAGAATATCATAAAAGAGCTGTCTTTTTTATAGACAATTGCTAAGATATTATAGAGCGGCAAAAACAATTTTATGGCAAAACTGCGTCACGCTAAGTTGTATCATGTCTGGATCACGATTATAGAAACAGCGATAAAGCTTCTAGGGATGTAACAACAAGTTGTTTACCTTTCAATTATATTCTAGACTTCTTTGAATTTTGTAACAACTCGTGGCGACAAGATGATGCTCGATAAAATTAATTTTTGCTTATCTCTATCAATCAAATTGTTGGGTGGAAAACTCGACCCATAAGAAATATCTTAGTTTTTTTTTTATGATCGATGCACGGTAGGATAATAATAATAATAATAATAATAATAATAATAATAATAATAATAATAATAATAATAATAATAATAATAATAATAATAATAATAATAGTAATAATAGTAATAATAATAATAATAATAATAATAATAATAATAATAATAATAATAATAATAATAATAATAATAATAATAATAATAATAATAATAATAATAATAACAACAACAAACAACGTTGAATTTAAGGCACAACAAAGGGCTAACTTTTCTGCGGAGTGCGAGACAATATTATTTATTGATGTATCAGTTTCGTCTAAAAGTGAATCAAAGAAGACTCAGTGGAGCAGCAAGCCTGCCTGGCCTCGAAGGTTTTCTAAGAAGCTTCTTGATAGATGCTATGGTCTTGTTGTATGAAACCCATTTGTGACGTAACAGCAAGGCAGGCCGTGGACAAAACTTTTAACAGATTGTAACAAACGACGTTGAACTTAAAAGTAACTAAGCTAATATGTCGGGGGCAAAGCGATGTAAAGAGTTAGACCTGGGAAACTGGTGACGCTTAATTTCGTGACAGAGTGTTTTTACGTTCTCTTTACAAATCTTTTTCTATCAGTGTGATTTTAGCCATTCTATCTTTTTTTTCTATGCTACGCAAAGATTAGGAGTGATGTTAGAAACTGCTGGAAGTATACAGCGGTTTGAGTCTTGCTTTACACTACTAACAGAAAGAGCAAATAAGCAAGCAAGCGAGAGAGAGGGAAGGAGGGATGGAGGTAGAGAGAGAGAGAGAGAGAGAGAGAGAGAGAGAGAGAGAGAGAGAGAGAGAGAGAGAGAGAGAGAGAGAGAGAGAGAGAGAGAGAGAGAGAGAGAGAGAGAGAGAGAGAGAGAGAGAGAGAGAGAGAGAGAGAGAGAGAGAGAGAGAGAGAGAGAGAGAGAGAGAGAGAGAGGCGGGTTGGTATCGGGTAAATGCAGGAAAGAAATATTCGGAGATGAAGCAGAATATATGAACAAAGAAGTAAAGGAAAAATCTATGAAAGCGAAAAAAAGTATATACATATATATATGTTTATATATTTTGAGAGAGATAGAGAGAAAGAGAGACAGACAGACAGACAGACAGACAGATATGCAGAGACAGAGCGCGAAAGATAAATTGAATGAGGGAAAGAAATGAAAAAAGAGAAAACTTCAGTGAAAGGAGACAAAGCGGAAAGGCAGGAGAGAAGTGAGTGTACGTTCTTTTTTAACTCCATTGACTACTGCACCATGGCGAAGCTGTTATTCAGTGCTCATCTACGCGAGGCCCGGCTCCTCAAGAGACCTCTTGAGACAAGTGGGAGTTTCAAAGAAGCTACAAGCACCTACTGATAGGCTACAAATATTGCCTATGCTCGATGTAATGCCTTATTAACACATTGTTGCTCTTCGCCTATTGAAACATGGCTTGCTTTTCTACGGTATAGTACTGAAGTGTATTGCTAGGTCAACAATCCAATAAACGGGCATGGCTAGAAGCAAACATAGGTTTGAGAAATTGGATAGTGTACCCGAGTTTCACTGACGAGTGGGTTGTACATAAATGAAAAATAATGTCAATTTGCTCAAATTTTTCTTCCTCTCGTTTGTTGCGTGTTTATCTGCTCGTCTAGCCCTCGCGCAAAACACACGATCTTCACACAAGCGCAAACCTAGCCCGGCAGATTTCGACGCGGATAGGCCGGTGCTGTTTGCACATATAATCTAATTAGCTAGCTGTAGTTTCCAGGTTACTGAAATCGATTTGAGGTGTCAGATTTTTTTTTTTCAGTACTATCGCTACGGATCTAGCGGCAAATCAGGCTTATAAATTCCCATCGATCATCATACGTCTTAGCCATTTTGCAGCTAGCTGGAGGTATCAAAGGTCGAGTCATGTCAATTGCCGATCCAATTCGAAGTGACGGTCGGGGAAGAAAAATTGTGAGCCTTATTTTGTATAAGATTCCACCAGAGACATAAGAGGCGGAATTATTTCAGAAAATGAAGGTAATGAAGTTGAAGAGGTGTAAAGATTTGGTTTGAATGAGGTTGATAATTATTGATGGCAAAGTTTTGATGATTTCTTTGGAAAAGGTCGGAGGAGCAAGGTTTCGGTTATCATAGTGGATCGAAACGCGGATTAAATATAATGGCATTACTATAGCGAGAAAACTCAGTGAGATAGGTGCCTACCACGGTTCGGTTTAGGCGGAAAGTAATTTCCAATCTAACATTACTATGAGTCAAATATGTGATCTAATTTAAACTCGCCGTCATTCTCACAGGAGCAAAATCAGTTCATACGATCATAAAGAAAAAATAACCCAGCGGTTTTTTGTTTGTTTTACAGTTTTAAAAACATCGAATCGGTAACAATAACAGTAGTAACAATCCTAGTGAACTTTTTTTCGGTGATCATTGATCTCTTAGTTGTAAAAATGGCTTGCATTAAAAATTGGTATATAGATTATCTTATTTTCTGAACAAATAGTCATTTTCTTACGATCATGGCCACCAATCAGAGAGAACGCTACCCTCTCACAGAATCTGCTATAGCATGGATTGTAAACGATCAATGAGATTAACATTCTCTTATAAATCAATACATTCTTTAAGATAAGCCAGATACACATTATCTAACAAAAGCAAAAATAATTCCCCATGGACTTAGTACAAAAAAGTATTTAAAAAAGTTTTTTTTCCCAATGCCATTAAATCATTCAGTTGAATTCGAGTTGCACTGAGTTTTTTAGCGGTGTTTTAAAGTTGTTTAGAATACCTTTGAATTTAAAGCAAATTCTAGAACGGTAGGACAGACACGTCACAATGCACCAATCAATTTAATCATGGAATTTTTATCTCTTGAAAATCTTTTTGTCGTGTCGTTGTCGCTCTCTTTCTGCCTTCATAGGTGTATCTCTCTCTCTCTCTCTCTCTCTCTCTCTCTCTCTCTCTCTCTCTCTCTCTCTCTCTCTCTCTCTCTCTCTCTCTCTCTCTCTCTCTTTCTCACACTTTCTTTTTATCACCTTTTCGCATTCTTCCTTCAACTAGCAAACTGTTTGTATTGTATTTACTTAGTTCCTTAATCCTCGAATACATTGCTGTCTCTCTCTCTCTCTCTCTCTCTCTCTCTCTCTCTCTCTCTCTATCTATCTATCTATCTATCTATCTATCTATCTCTCTGTTTCTCTCTATATATCTCTCTCCATCTCTCTCTATCTCTATCTCTCTCTATCTCTCTCTATCTTTCTCTCTCTCTTTCTCTCTCTCTCTCTCTCTTTCTCTCTCTTTCTTTCTCTCTATTTCTTTCTCTCTAACTCTTTCTCTCTCTATTTCTCTCTCCCTCTCTCTCACACACCTGCCCTTAGATTGTTTTTTAAGTCCCAAGTCCCTAGTTCTCTGATCTATAATTTTGCCTTTCTTCCCCTTTGCCTTAGCTTTATCTTCCGAACACACGCATCGTCTCTTCCATTCATAACCATTTTCCAAATAATAAGAGAAAATGAAATGAAAGGTTTAAAACTAGGTAATTTCAAAACAACGTACTAATCACATGAAGTACAAACCCAGTGTAAGTAAAAAACCAACAACCTAAAACATAAAAAAGGCAAGGCACAAAATCAATACTGCAAAGACTAGTCAACTTGCTGGTTTGCTTGTTTTTAAATTACCCAATACATGTACTTTAAGCTACTAAAAATAATTATGTCATGTCTTGTAGAGAACAAATTGATCAAGAATATTTTCCGATTTCTTTAGCAAACTTAAATTTATTTTACTACAGTGTGTGTCTGTTTAGAGGTGAAAAAAAATTTTTTTTTTTTTCTGTTTTTACGTCATTGCTTTAAGGAAGATAAATACTCAGATAAAAAGATCTCATACTTTTTGTGGAGGAGATTGAAAAACAAAACAAAACAAAAAAAAAACAAGAACAAAAAAAGGGAAGTAGGATGCCTGTTGCATGGATAGATTAATTTGAGGCGCTAATATTTACAGTATGATTTGCTGCCTCAGTGCTTTTATTAGGGCGCACTGGTCGTAGATAATATCATTATCATTCTGTAGTTGGGAGATAGTCAGAGCTCTTAACCAAAGGGGAGAAAGGGAGAGAGAGAGAGAGAGAGAGAGAGAGAGAGAGAGAGAGAGAGAGAGAGAGAGAGAGAGAGAGAGAGAGAGAGAGAGAGAGAGAGAGAGAGAGAGAGAGAGAGAGAGAGACAGACAGACAGACAGAGAGAGAAATGTGACAGAGACAGGAGAGAGATCAGGATCGTCAAACAAAGGGGCAGATAAACCGAAGAAGAGAAGCCGAGAGAGAGGAAGGAAAAGAGAAGTCAGGGACAAAATGGGGATACAGCAAAAATGAGAAAGAGGTGGAGAGAGAAAGATAAGTAGATAGATAGATAAAAAAGGCAAATATTCGAATAAATAGATAGATAGATGTATAGATAGGTGAATGGATAGATAGATAGATAGATTTAGAGAGAGAGGTGGAGAAAGAGAGAAACATAGAGTAGAGGAGAGAGAGAGAGAGAGAGAGAGAGAGAGAGAGAGAGAGAGAGAGAGAGAGAAAGAAAGACAGACAGACAGACAGACAAACAGAGAGACAGGCAAACTATGGGACGAGTATGGTAAAATTTAAAAAAAAGTTGGCAAAGAGTAAGGAAACGACAAAAACAGATAGTACGAGAGGGAAAAAAAAGAAAAGAGAGAAAGAGAGAAATATAAAGATAGAGAGAAAGAGGGAGAGAGGCACACACAGAGAAACAGAGGAAAGAGAGAAAGAACAACAACAAAAAAAAAAAAAAAACGAATGGGAAGCGACTGGTAATGATTATAACGATGAAGAAAGAGTCTGAGTTAATTTATTGAGTGTGTCCATGGCTAACTACATGTCTTCTTAACAAGTGAAAAAAAAACTTATTTGAACTTCCTATGCTTGAAATTGTGATGCTTGCTTCTAGTAAGGGGTCTAGTCGCGACGTTCGCTAGGTCTAATCAACAAGATTTTCCAAGGTATAAATTATAAATCAGGCTTCGGATTTGAGTTTATGAGATCATTATTTTTAGATACTGTTCTTTTTCTAGATGTTATGGGCAGAAACAAACCTAAAAATCAACTAGCAGAGATATAGCAATGATAACAGAATTTTTTTCATCCACGCCAATTTGTGTCACTAAATCGAAAAGCCTTTGAAAAAAAATGAAGAAACTGACGTAGTATCCTAAGTGTTAAAAAGTGCTTATTATGTTATATTCAAAATGCAAAACATTCTTATTACATGATCATTTTTTTAAATGACTGCTTCAATGTACCCTTACCAACAGTTTGTGCCAATAATATTGATATAGTCGAGACAATTTGTATAAAACTTTCTTATACCGAAACAAATAACTAGTGTTACGTATAAATGGTTCATTCTTTACTCAAGCCTTTTCATGCCAACTTCGGTTTTCACCCGTACATTTCCATATGAGAATTTCTCGCGCCATTGTAAGTTTAAATTTGGAATGGAGATATCCAGTTAGAAGACCAAGGTTCAATAGTGATGATTATAGGAACTGTTGGTCTTTAACTTGGAAAGTTTCGTCAGTAGCCTATGGTTTGACCTATGTCATTTTAGCATTACCATGACTAGTAAGCTATGCGGGCACCTTCCTTTTCTATTTTCAAAACGATACTGTTTCTGTTATATTTCATTTCTTTTGATTATCCATGTGTCTCTATGTCGTGTAGAACTTACTGTGTATCATTAATTGTTTAATGTCCTATTGTGATCTCCAGGAACACGATGGCTCGACGCTGTGGATTCAGCGAAATTGAGAGCGATTGTTATTCTGGAATTTAAGACACACCTCTTTCGAAATTAGGTTTCCAATATAAAGTTCTTAATTCAGCTTATCTTGTTGATTTAGACGGCACAATCAAACTTAAAAAAAAGCAAGATAGAATGATCAGAATAACAGCATAATTGTGGCTTTTACACTCTTAAAAAGTGGCTTATAGGTTAACAGGTCCGCTCTGGTATCTGCAAGGAAATTCTTTAATGCTTCCAGCCCTACACCGTATCATTTGGTGAGTTAAGGGCCTTATCTTTTTTCTGTTTTCTCTTGCACGATGTGGGTTTACATTTGTTATGCAAAGAGGCCTGAGATCACTTTGTTGTGGATGGCTATATGAAAAGAGCAACAACAATAAACGAATAAAATAAGTATCTTTCATCACTATCAAAAAGTATCATTATCATCATCATCATCATCATCATTATCATGTACAATATCATCATTACAATCATCCTACATTTAAATGTGTTTCTTCGTTTCTTGCTTTTTTTATTTTGCCATAATAATGTGGTGAAAACTCTGGACACAGTTTCTACACAAAAATACTCTTACACACACCTTCCTGTACCTAAACGGACCAATAAAACATTTCGACCAAAAGGCTGTCTAAAGAATTGCTAGAACGCCAAAACCATACAAACTTAACAAAAAATAAAGCAATCTAGCATGGACTGGAGGTATGACACGGGCGCATTTTCCTTAATGAAAAACGTCACACAACCAACGTGTTTACCACTCCCGGAAGACAGTAACAACTTCATCAACTATTGAAGTGATGGACATCCAGGAAGCTGTAGTGATGAGAAACGGTACTGCGACATCAAAGAACTAGAATTTACAAGCCTCCCTCATTAATTTGTTTATCGACTTGCAGCAGGCTCGCTCTCCAAGTTCTGTTACAGAGTCAGGGGCGGTGACACTGTCTATGCCCCAAACTTGTTTCAACCTCGTCCCATTCGTCACGCGTCGCTGGCTTGGCGGCGACATTATAAGAAATAGAGTTCGTCTCTGACGTGGCTGCGAAATCATTTATTTAATGGTTTCAATGACAATGGGAATGGTCGCCTTTTTTTTTTCATAAACTTCTTTGAAGTTCTTTTTTATGTCTTAAGTTTTCCTTTTTCTCAGGAGTAAAACTCTATATGTGATTTTTTTTTAATTGTTTAAAATGGTTAACAAAAATCGTTATTTTCCCGATGCATAGGAATGTATACCGATCTTTTGGCGCTGAATCTCCGCAACAGAACACACAGATTGTGAGAAAGAAGGAGGATCTGGACAGCGTGTATCAGATGCAATGAAGTAAATGGATCTCAATAAAATCATTGTCATGTTTGCTATTTCAGCTTCAATAAAGTTGTGACTCCGTCTCTTGATGATACCAGTAATGGGTCACTGCTGTCTGATCATTCCTTTGATATAAGACAGGTCAGTACGGACCCAAAGAGGAGGGAGTGGTGTGCTAAAGGGTTTTTTTTCATGGCCCACATGGCCCACCCATGTAAATATGTTGATGGTATGATTGATTGAGTGATTGTTTCGTTTGTTTCTCTCCATAACAAGTCAAAAACATGGTCAACACAATTAAATGGCAATATCCAGTATTCATTATGTCTGGATGGGTTTCTTCTGTGGACAGAGGTAGTTACAATCACGGGGAGAAAGTGGTTAAACATTTCTTTTGAGGTTTCCTTCACTTCTATCATAACCTAGAAGAGTAATTTCTGTGGTTATGACCACGGTGCTTCTCCATTGCGCATGCGCCACCCAGGAGTCGCACCTCTGCCAAGTCAATCACAGGGTCAGGACAGTGAAGTAGTGCACGGACTCAAAAGCAATAAATCACAACCGATTTCTTCTGGGAGTTCTAAAGGGGAAACATCACCTGGGGCTCTCAATAAGTTGCGAAAAATGCGAATAAGATAGGATATAGTGTTTATTATAATAAGATAGAATATAGTGTTTATTATAATAAGATAGAATATAGTGTTTATTATAATCTTTATATCGCGCTGTAGGAGAAAGATGAAGAGATTGAAGTTGGATAAAGAGCTTTGAAATGGGATTGGGGGGGGGGGGGGAAGAGAGAGAGAGAGAGAGAGAGAGAGAGAGAGAGAGAGAGAGAGAGAGAGAGAGAGAGAGAGAGAGAGAGAGAGAGAGAGAGAAATAGTAAATACCACTTAAAAAATGAAATATTAATATAAATTTAAAAGATAACAAAAAGATACTTTTAAGAGGGGTGAGGAGGAAAAGGAGGGTGAAAGGGAGTGAGATGAGAGGGAGATGGAGGGATAGAAATGAACCAAACAAAGCTTGACTACAAAATAAAAATGGTCTATCTATTGGCACATGACATAAAAATACGTAGGCCTATATAAGCAAAGGAAACGAAAAATAAAAGAAAAAAATATCATTTAAAAAAATATTCAAGGACTTGCCCACACAGAATGTTGGATCGATAATTAGATGGATGGTTTTTGTTTTCTACACTTATAGCCTTGCGTGTCTCACGCTAATTGAGTTTCAATGGGTTCGTTTCGTTAGTGAGTCATGACATTTGGATCGAAGGCCGAATGACAAACTTTGCTAGAATTCCATTAAAGATAATTTTACTTTTACTTTCTTTGCATTGTATCGTGGTTAAAAAATCTGGTTTACTGGCCAGAAAATACTAGGTAGCTTTGTTTCTCTAAAGTGTGTTACATATTCTAATGGAGGAATGGCTTTCCTCACGCCAAGAGTAAGGATTGTTGAGCGAGATGTAAAATGCATCATAAAACATCTTCGAATTGGCGCTCTATCACGGAATATTCTTAATAATTATTATCAATTATTTCCTGTTAAACGTTCTAGTGACTGAGCTTTCTTACGCTTCAAAAATTCTTCTGTTAGGCCTGCCATCGAGCATTTTTGCTTATGTAATCAGCTTAATGATTTTGTAAAGCTGGAAGGTAAGATATCTGTATTTTTAGATTGTGTTTTTTTCCTCCTGAACTTTAGATTCCAAGAGCATAAAGTTTTATGAAATCTCTTGATTGGATTCTTGATTAATCCGCCCAAAAAGAGGCGACCCCTGTCCTCTTGTCATTATTCGGTAACTATTGCAAAGAAAAAGAGATAGTGAAAAGATGATATTTCAACTCAGTCCACAAACGGCATAGGTTTTGAACCCTCGGCAAAGGGTTAGCGCAATGAACAAAACACACGTTCCACTAACATGCCTGCACGACTTTCTTTTTTTTGTTTTTTGGCGTAAATTGCCTTTAAGCTCTGTGGCTGCTCGAGATAGTAACGATTATTCAAAGTACGCTGAAGCCGCTCCGTTAAAATCTAGTCAAGTTTTTTTTTAATTTAACTTTTCATCGCAGAGATGTATTTCGTCATTCGTACAAAAACACTGATGAAAGATATTTTAATTATCATGAAATCTTCCTATTACGTTTATTAAACTTTTGCTATAATTATAAAATTGTCTGAGTTATGGATTATTTCGGTAAAATGAAAAATTAAAGAATAGTAAACGAAAATTTTAAAGTTATTTCTAAATGTAAAGATTTTAGATAGACAGAAATGACTTTTTTACCTGGTACTTAAATTTCTTAAACACGCAGCAATTGTTGCTTTTTTAAGAGATTTTTAGAGCTTGATTTACGAGTGGATCAATGCAATTAAAAATGGAGAAAGCCTGTGTTTTGCTGTGTAAAAATGCACGCATCGTGACTTTTCAAAATGCTGTTTATGTTTTCTAAGAATTTTTTTTCATAGAGCAGTGCAGCATTTCATGGATTATCATTAAAGATCTTGAGCCGTTAAATTAGAAATTTCTCTTCGTTTAATACTAGAAATAGGTGCATCATGCTTTTAATTACGGGAAAAGATTTAACACATTTTTCTGCCTCTCAAGTTAATTTCTTACTCAAAAGGTTGTTCTGGATATTTGATAGGGAAATTGAATAAAAAAAATACCGGAGACATATTAAGAGCACATAAAATGCAAAGATTCATAGGATGTGAACAAAAAAATTAAATGAAGGCTTTAAATACCAAGTGCATTGTACACTTATATGTATAGAGCATATTAAACATGCTTCTCATATGAATTACTCTTTATGCTTCGCAAAAAAAGTAATTTACATTTCACGTTTATATAATATAACAGGGTCGCACATAGATAAAATAAAATGGGTGGCAATTGTAAAAAAATTGATTATATAATGCTAAATATCAAAGTAAGAATAAGCATGGATTTTTTATACGCCTCCATAGAATTGGCACCCATTCCATTTTGTATATAGCGAGACTCTGAGAGCGACAATTAAACTTTATCATTTATCGTAATTTTATCATTACTGTATGTTCTTTAGTGCTTATTGCCTAACGAAAAAGGACAGAGTTTGCCAATATGAACATTTCTCTCGTTTTCTAAGTGAGCGTGCAGTTCGAGGGCATATTTAATTGCAAAGCACTTCGTCTTTGACAAAAAAAAATATTAAAGTCGGAATTAACTTTCTTTAATAAACCTGTGACGATTAGCCTTGTGGTGGTGTCTTATTGAGGACATAGAAATAATATTAATAAAAACAACATAAAAACATACAAAGATTTTGAACATTCTCAAACACATCACCATTAAGCTTCTCTCATAAAGACAAAATAGAGCTTATGATCTAAATACGACTGCAATATTAAAAAAAGGTAAAAAAAAAAATACCAACAAGAACACATTGTGGTTAAATCAAATCTCAATCTCTTTCATTATTTTTTCATCCGGCTATCAAAAAAAAAAGAAGGTTAAAAATGTTACTCCTGTCATGTGTCATGATTTTTGAAAGACATTTTTCAAACCAACATGACGGAAATATAAAACTAATCTTGTAATGTAGGAATCCCAATTGGAAGTAATTGTGTAAGAAGTTTTATTCTTATCCAGGTTGTATACAGATAAAAAAAGTGTTAATTCTATCGTTTTGCAATTTTGTGCAATCAATTATATGAAATAAACACTTACTGAGAAAAATGCCATGGCCAGCACAATGGCAAGATTCATAATGCTAGCGATATTCCGGCTCGAACAAAAAACAAACAAGGAAAAGCAACAAAAACACGAAAACAAAAACAAAAAAAAATCACAACAAAACTGATAACACAACTAAAGACTTGTATTAATTATTCAGCTCTGTGGAGGCATAAAATATACCTCCCCTCCCGCCCGCAACAATATTGCTTGATTTTTGTTTCCTTGCACCTCTTCACTCAAGTAGCCATTTAAGGCCGCATTTAAAGGTCATATAGCTGGGTAATTCGAACGCTTATTTTCAGTCCCCCAAGCACCGACCAAGTTCAATGTCATTATAACATCTACAGTTACAACGGCAACTTGGTTCCCATCCGGCCTTGGAATGAGGTCACGGTAGATGAAATCCTAAATCCGATCTCACCACCAGATAGCTCAAGTCAGGATTCGAACCAAGGACTTCCGCATTGTCGGTTCATGCTCTAATCACTGAGACATTTGCCTCTCTTCCCCTAAACACACACACACCCCGTGCTTGATAAAACACTTGTGACCGACCAGAGGTGTAAATGCTTGTACCCTATGCTACTCAAATATTAAAAACCAGGGTTAATGTCACTTTTCCCCTTAGCCCGCCTATAATATTAAGCAATTCGCTTACGTCAACGGAAAATTACTCGTCACCGTCTAAGGATCAATCTAATGAATAACTGATGGTTGCAAATAATATTACCTACTAAACAGCGCGTTTAGATATACCCAGAAACTATGGTCTTCAGCCGTATTCAGGTTGACCATAATTATAATACTTATCGGTTTCAGGTCAGTTTTTCCATATATCAGGCTTGCGCAGAGAAAGTGCTGTCATCAGAGCAGTAAAAGCGCAATTCGTTATTTTATAGTGTTCCCAGCTGAGGTTTTGAATAATGGCCACCGGAAGGAAGAAAAGAGAGAGAGAGAAAGAGAGAGAGAGAGAGAGAGAGAGAGAGAGAGAGAGAGAGAGAGAAAGAGAGAGAGAGAGAAAGAGAGAGAGAGAGAAAGAGAGAGAGAGAAGAGAGAACGAAATAGAAAAAAGACAGAAGAAAGAGAAAGAAACAGAAAGAAAAAGAAGAGAGAGAGAGAGAGAGAGAGAGAGAGAGAGAGAGAGAGAGAGAGAGAGAGAGAGAGAGAGAGAGAGAGAGAGTTGTTTCGATTAATAGTCCTACTCCTAAGATTATACATCAACAGACGGGTTTTAATGCTTTTTAACACTTCACCTATATTTAGTTTTTTTTATTATTCTCTACTTGAAAGAATTCTCAATATTTTTGGGCCACGGCTCACTGTCAGTTTATACGGAAACATTATAAAGTTGGAAAAAGGAGGGGTTAAGATTTTTATCAATTGTGTTGTTTCACTGGTTAGCGGACTATAGACAGTTTAAAAATAAAATGAATGGTTTAAGCTTTTCCCGGACAATCTTTAGCAAGTTCGAATGCCAAAAATTAGAGACAAAAGCGTGTACACTAGAGTGAGTGCTGTAGATCATTGAGTTTCTCTTATGCGGTTAATTTTTTTCTGCTCGTCTCATTTAGTGTTGTTGTTGTTGTTGTTTTTGTTGTTGCTGTTGTTGTTATATCTCCCGAAGAAACCTGTTTACATCTTATTCTGCTGTCTCATTATCGGCAATGTGTTACGCAAGATGTTTTCAATATCTCCTTGCTAGAGAGCAGGAAAATTGGAACTTTGCGCAACAAAGGAAACCAGTTTCAACTTTTCCCTCTTGCAACAAACTTTAACTAGAAGATAATTATGCTTAAAACTGAGTTAATCCTTTTTTATGAATATAACCTGTACAGCATAGAATGTGATCTTATGTTCAACCCTTGGTAACTTTGATAGATTTGATTGATTAGGCCTATTTCGTAAAAGTAAAGAAGACATATGCACTACATTTCTATCTTGAAAATAGCATAAATTTAAAGTGAACATTCTCTATTGTAAGTTTCATATTTCATTAAATTTTTAAGGAATTAATTTCTTTGCTGCATTACATGTGATCTTGCTGAGGGAGATAATGGAAATAATTTATTAGCTTGAGGCTTAATATTTTTATGATGATACAATGTCTTGCGAAATCTTAGTTCATTAGAAAATTTAAAAAAAAAACAAAACATGAAGAAATAAAATCAAGCAAAGGAAGTTCCTTTTCAACTTTTTGTGCATAAAGCTTACGAAAGGTATTGTCGGTAAAAAAAAAATGCTAATTTTGTTCTCAGTCACAAAACCATTTGAAATCCTAAGAAAAGAAGTAATAAAATCTTTTCACAAACTTGAATAAACTTTACTCTGTTTTTCCGTCGAGCAGAATGTAGCCTGAATTATATATATATATATATATATATATATATATATATATGTTTGTAAGATAATTCACTAGCACCACAGATTAAGAATCTTCGAGCAAAAAAGAACTTGTCTCTAAGTATGTCGAGGCGGAGAATCTAATCCTTTCAGTTCAATAGCGTTTATGAAAATTTCTAGGAATCGAACATTTAGTAAAGGAGGAAAAAATCGGAACTTTAACTACTCTTCTCAGTGACTATCTCTCTAAAAAAAAGTCTTGGTGTCGACACGGAGCTAAAGAGTGAATCCTTTCGGTTCAATAGCGTTTGTGAAAACTGTCTCGGGAAACAATCGGATACTCAGAAAAGGTTGCAACAAATCGAATGTTCGATTACTCGATTCAATGACTCGGGTTAAAGCCCAACCCCCCAATTCTTTCTCTATTAGCCATTTCTCCGCTTTTATAGAAGTTTTGTAAATATAAGATTCTCATTTGAATGGGGTATATTGATCTTCTTCATGTTCAATTGGCTCAGCAATTTCTCCATGTTAACAATAATACAAAGCTACATTATTCCGTTCCAACAAAGCCAATAGTCGATTAGAGAATTATTGATTTTTTATGGCAACTCTTTTCACGAAGATGGCTCTTTTCGTTTTAGGCAAAATACGAAATTAAAGCTTTGTTCAAGCAGGTTTAAGTAATGAAGTTATATTGTCTGTGGATTCCAGTATAGAAAGACCAAACGAAAATAAGGAAAAAATAATGTTAACTTACATGAAACATTAGAGAAGAAATTAGGCCAATGAAGACTAGCTAACTCTGAACCAAACTGAAAAAACAATTATGAAATAAAATGTAATATTATTATGGAACAATGTAGTTGTGGAAACTATGCGGCTTGTGTTAGAAATTGAAACACTATTTGCATAGGCAATATTGATATTGGTGGTGGAGAATATGGTAGAAATAATAATTTTAGTTTGGCGGTAGAGATAGAAGTATTTTAGCATTTATAACACAAGACGCAGGCGTGGCAATGAAACAAGAGCAATAATATTGTAAAAAAAGTTTGCCATTTTTAGCGTACATTAGATCTAATGAAAGCAAGCACATTCCACTTATGTTTAAAGAACACTGGGCCGTCAGCCAATTATGAAGGTCTGACAGATTCCGGATCTGTGTGCCATAGATGCAGTGTTAGGCCAGAAATTTGAGATCATAGTTCTAGTACTTATAATTATCTGCCAAATGGTATTGTCATGATTATAAAATGTAAAGCGGAACACAGCTTGCATATATGACTATGCACATAAAATAATTATTAAAAAAAGTTAATCCGTAGAGGTAGAGTGCAAAAAGAGACTGGAGCCAAATAATTCTAATGATGCAAGGCATTTTGGCAGGGTTACTTCTTATTGAGAGCGGAATAATTCCGATGCGAGGTTATCACCCATGCCCGCCCAGTGTGATGGTTAAGTGTCTAGCACTCTCTAACGTTACACTAATAACGGTGATCAGTTACCTGCTGTTTTATTTTAAACAGCAAGAATTATTATAGGAGCTAGAGTTTAAGATAGAGATCAGCAGTGGTTAGGATTAATAATAGTAAACATTATCACGACACCAAGCTTTTGTGGTGGGAGGATTTTTTCCTTTTTTTTTTGAGGTGTGTGTGTGTGTGTGTGGGGGGGTTGTAGATTATATAACTTCCACCGAGTTGACGATTGGCTAATAATACATGCCTGTAAAAGAGATTGCGGTCTTATATTCGATTCTTTTTTAACCAATGAAAGTGCCGTAATATAGGCCTTTATTATGATGTCTTTTCTTTTTGTTTGTGACTAATCTCGCAGCATGATTTTATACATCTTAGAAGTCTTCGATTGGCAAATACTTTTGAAAGGTAATTCTGTCCTTTCCCTGTCTGTTTAAAGACTCATCATAAGGCTATAAGTTGCCGCGAAAAGTGCCAAGACGTGCTCTCTTTAGGAGAAAATCATAAATTTTTTTAATTATGATGATGACAGTTCAAAGGTATCTATGAATAGATTTGGTTTCCAGAAAGTTAGCCAATTATTCTTAATGAGAGGCCGAGAAATATTGCATCCTGTCCTATCTGCATAGGATGGAGGCAACATTAATGTCAATGTCTTCTTCGACGAATCAGTTAAAAACGATGCATTGTGACCTGTGATACGAAATTCAACCTATATTTGTTTGCACAAACTGCTAATGTGTGGCTCTATTTATAGAATTTATACAATGGATAAACACACCTAAATTTTTGGCACTAGAATTAAACAACAAAAACCGCATCTCAATTACGACGTGAAACTAAGAATCAGATGCCATTCGGTGACTCACACTATCAGGAGGTGATGTGTAAAAAGAACAAATTATTACACGTATAAAGCCATAGGTACTCGCTGCAACCTAATTTATGAAAGGTTATGTCCACCATTCTTACTGAATGAAGAGGGGTATGGCGCGGGTTAAACGGGTATGAGCCAAACCGTTTAAACCTAATACCTCTTGAATCATTCAAGGCAATTATCGGTTCTATTTTTAAGTCGTAATACGAATGACTTTAAATGTTATAACAAGTAAGAAAAGTGCTTCAACTTTTTATACAAAGATATTATCTCATATTCGGGCTTTTGCATGAACGCTTCGGTCGGTGACCGATTATCATGGAAATATTTTGCAAAACTAATAATCTAGCACCCATTGATCAGAAGTTTGAATTAATTTTGTATACTAATACGTGCTTTGTGTTCATGCAACAGGTGAAATCAGTCTCAGTAAAACGTAAAGTCCACCAGAGCTCAATAATGTCTCGATACCTACAGGAATATAGGGATCAATGATTTTATTCAGGGCTTATAGGGAATTTCACAGAGTCCCTTTGTTGGAAGTCGCGAGTTTTGTTCAGCAATCAAAAACATTTAGAAGATCTAAGTAGACCTAAATAATTTTTTGGTACATGTTTTCTCATATACTCATTTTATGCTTTCTTTTCTTCAAATTTCACACCACTGGGCATTTGTGCAGACGCTATTGCTTGATACGTTAAGAACAACTTAAAATAGGGCTCATGACTTCCAAATTGGTAGCATAAGTCTTTATGAAATTACATTTCGTATACCCTATTACAGGTATTGAATCTTAACCCCAAAGAGCGTTCTTGCTCATCTTGGGAGGAAATAGGCCCTAGGTCTTCATAATCACCCTTTGAAGAGTATTAATTGAATCTAGCTAATTCAACTTTTTCTAACTGCTCCTTTCTCGTCAGTGCATTCCTAGAATGAATAAATCGTTCATTTTAAAATTCTTTTTTTCTCTAAATCTTATTTTCTATATTCTTCATTGCAGCACATGGAACAATAATCCAGTAATGACTACTTATTTACCAAAATTACATAAGTTTCATAACAGAAAAAAAACTAGATCAGAAAAGACATGAATTATCTTCCAGCGCTCAAGACAATCTCTTTATTCACGCTTTACGCTGAAAAACTTGAGTAACTTATATGTAAAGGAACTTTTTAAGTAAGAAAATTACAAACTTTTCCCACTAAACTGTCCCTATAAAACTTTTCCCGAGAAGCCATTACAAACCAAACTTTCTCAACGGAAGAGCAGTTGCCCACAACAACACATCACTCTGATGATCTGGCAACATCTTTCACTGCCTATTGCCAGTTATACATTTTTTTTTAATCTGTATGGGTTGAGAAAAATGCGTGCAAAAGAAATTATCGACTAATTAACCTCTCACCTAGCCCTTGTTCATTAACCCCCCATCGGCCTCTTGAACCTAAGCCAATGCTGAGTGTCTCAACTTTCTAGTTCTATCTCGGAAAAGAAATACTGGTATGTGGTAGAAAAATGGGATATAATTATTTAGGGACGAAAATGTGGAAGCAACGTATAAATTATTTTCGGTTGTCTCGGAATACGAAGCATGTTTTTTTTCCCTCTAATTTTTGTAGATTCCCTCACTCCTCTGCCTTCTCCTGTCTCTTTTATTTTCCTTTCCTTCTCTTATTATCTTTGTCCTTCATCTTTAGGGTGGATTAGACTTATGAGAATATTCATAAAAGCAATTAATAAATCCATTATAATAATTTTCTTGATCTCGTTATTTCTTCCTTAGTTATCTTTTAGATCTTACTATCGTATCAACAAATTGGTTGTAAACATTAAATCTCAACATGTTTCACAAAAGTGTTATTGTCTATGAAACTGAGCCGATTTATTTTTTTTTCTAAATTCATCAACTGCGATGATTATAAATGAGTAATTTGGCTACAGAATGAACTAAAATCTCTAAATATTTCCTAATGATCTGAACGAAGTGGTTTGCCAAATCATCTGTAAGGAAGAACCTAACTGAACCAAGAATTAAGAGCGTGAAATATTTGATATTTTCAAGACGGTGAGCATTGAATCATCGCTGATTGATTGCTGCATGATTTATTTTTGAAAAACCCGTTCGGTTTTCGAAAGCTTATATCATTAATAGCTTTTTCATTCCTTCAAGTGACCTTTGGTAAAGTAAATGCATATTTCGCTTACTTAAATTTTTATTTTAGTGTTTGAAGCAAATTCGTAAATTTTGTCTTCAAGGTGACTAAAGTAGAGTCAACATCAGGCTTGTTAGCTGATATTAAAAAAAAAGGTTCATAAAAAATTCAGTGAAGCTTAGATCAGTTGATTGCTAAGTTGTAATAATTATAGTCACTGCATTTATCAAAATCATCTTTTTCTTCTTCATTTGTGACACTCGCCAGGAATCTATGCATGACTTTTTTTTACTACATTATCTTATTTATATTGTGAAGTTTACGAGGTTTGTATACCACCAAGAATGCTGTTATTTCATTATGATTTGCTGGTGATCCATAATTTTTTATATGAATCCCCAAGAACGTAGATTGGAGTGGAACCGATGGAAAGAGTTAAGAACTATTTTTTTCACAGTTTGATGCACCTGCACCAAATGTAAACACTGTTTTAAATAGTTTGGTGCAGATCATTATCAGATTTTTTCCATGAGGAAAGCAAGAGTCATTAACATTGGTTTTTTTAATTTGATCTAAATAGATAAGACATACAAGAAGCTTCATTTTTAGTTCTGGTGATTTTAAACACAGGTAATTTCACAATTGGATTGTCTACAGAAATGTAATTCCAAGAACATGCAGAGAGGAAAAATAAAATGAATAAACAGCTGCCTAACAGGTGGGACTTAATCACATAATTATAACCTGGTGAGTCACCCGCAAGTTTCTAATCCTTTTATTCCCCTGGCGAAATTTTTAAGGAACTGCAACCGAAAGCTTAACAGAGAAAAAGACGCAGAAATCGAAATCAGAGGTACTCGATGAAGCGTTATATCCCGGCCATTAACCGCTGCGGTGACTACTTGACTTAAGAACTTAAGGAAGAAAAAAGTAAATGGGGACAGATCAGTGGTTAAGTCACGGGTAAGCCGAAACATCGACCAGGGATCACTCAGCGCTGGGGACAGGGCGGTACCGGAACACAGCGTGAGGTGATAATGGACCGCTCGCAGGCTCAGGTTAAATGATCCAGACAGGGAGAGGAACCACGTGTGGACCGAAGCACGGGCCGAGTCGATGGTAAACTGCTTTAGTCGATATAGTCGTATACAGCCGAATCACCAGTCAATATGATTACTAATCAGATTAATTTTTTTTTCTTTTTCCGCTTGTTCTGTGCTTAAGGTTAGTAGAGAAAAATGGGGGAAAATTTTGGTATAGATTACATCTTTTTTTAAAAAAAGCAGTAAAACTTAGCAGAGAGGTATATATTTGTTGAAAACTAAATGCTTTTCACTTTTAAAATTTAGATTTGCGTCTCCGAAAGATGGATCAAATGGCGTCAACCTTTCAAGCAAGCAATTACACATAGGCTCTCATTATAGACCGACGCCATTGAAGTGAGAAAAAGAGAGAAATAGAGAGTCCAAGAGTTACTGAAATGATCAAAATTTTGAAAAAAACAAAAACATAAAAAAAACTAGTTTACAGATGTGACGCATTTAAAAAATATCAGCGTCACCATATATTGAACGCCGTTGTAGAAAAAAAAAAACATAAAAAAAGAGAAAAGTCAAATTTTCGGAAAAATTGGTAATTATTTTAAGTGTAGTGCTCACTTCGGTCTAAATCAAGAGGGGAAAAAATCGATCATCTAATTTGCTGGGCACGAACCTCAACAAAAGGCTCAACCGTGACGTGACGCGGTGCTCCTGCGTACTATAGCTGCCTCGACCGCCCACCGCATTTAAAATCACGGCAGTGTTTGTGATGCATAACGCCTCATTAATTTCACACTGAACGTGATTGATTTGAGCGTCCTTTGTGCTCACGATTATTCTTTTAACCCATCGGCTCTAAATTAAAATGGGAGTTCCTGTGCATAAATAAAAATGAGCGAGAACGGGGAGGGATGACTAAGTGGAATAAAAATGAATCATGGACCTCGGCTTTGTTCGGACGTGCGGTGAATAATTTTGATCGAAAGGTGAGGTTTTGAGCGTTGAAATTTATGTTTGAGTACCACGAAGGAGAAATATAGGATAAGGGAGGCACGGGAGGTTTGGAAATGGACGTCGTGAAGACATTTATTATTCTTTTGTCTAAAACAGATTAAAAGAAAATAAAATTCCACGAAGTGCAAACAAATTTCACCTTTTTTTTACCACTCCTGTCACCATCTCCATCACTCTTCTTTCCTCTCTCATTTCATGCGTTTTTCTTTCCGTGTTTATTAGTCTGTCTGCCTTCTCTTCCTTCCTCTCCCTCCCTCTTTCTCTCTCTCATTTTATATGTTTCTTTCTTTCTTTCTTTCTTTCTTAACATTTAGTTTCATGTTTAACAGTCTGCCTTCTTTCCTTCCCTCTCTGTTACTCTCTTTTTTAAAAGAATATAATGGTTCGCAGATAATATCAATAGCGTTCAAGTTTTAAGGTTTCCAACTCTAAGACGTGGATTACATTGTTCAAACATTTGCCTACGCCTCAAGCAAGGAAACAAGTGGAGAACGAGAGAGAGAGAGAGAGAGAGAGAGAGAGAGAGAGAGAGAGAGAGAGAGAGAGAGCGGCAGAGCCAGACAGATAGACAGAGAGGTCGAGAGAGAAAGAAGAGAAAGAGAGGGAGAGCGGGAAAGTGGGAAAAAGATTGGCAGGGGGAAAGAAGAAGGGGTATAAAAAGAGATAAGAGGATAACCAGAAACTGACACGAAATATAGGGAGAGATGAAAAAGTATAGATAGGTAATAGATAGATAGAAATTAGGTAGATAAAATAGGAGAAAAAGAGAGACAAGATAGATAGATAGATAGATAGAGAATGATAAAGTTCCTTTCCTTTAAAAAAAGAGAAGGAAAAAATACTTTGAGAGTTGAAAAACAGACAAAACCAGCAATCTTTTTTTTTATATTTTCATTGATTTTGTTTCGGAGACAAGTGACTCAAATCGAAGGTCGGTTTGGTTGTGCAAACAAAGAGTTGCGGGTGCTGTTTATTGGTCGGAGAAAAAAAAATAAAGTATAATTTTTTTTCTCGGTCTCAGTCAACATTAACATTCAAACAAACTGGTATGCGCTGTTGATTTTTATTTTTTAGTTTGAGTGAGCATTCTTTTTATTTCTATAGATTTTTGAAAACAAAAAATGCTCTTTCAGATGCTCTAATATATTGGAACGCATGTCAAATCACTATTCCCCTAATCATGAGATTGCTAGGAAAAGTTCAGTGACTCTGGTGTGAGAGAAATCACTTTTATTTACAGCGTTTTGAGGAGTACTTTTAAATTCTTTTAATAATCCTATATCATTATGTGCTGTTTTATTCCGTTTACAAGCAATCAGTTGAAACTTCAATATGAAGTAAGTTTTCCGCGGGCAAGAATACTGCGAGTCCATTGACCCCAGTCTCTTCTTATTAGTTTTTACAATTTTTATCAAACATAATTTGTATTAATAAGCATCATTTCCTCTTTAAAATTTTCAATAACGGTGAGTATAAAATGGCAATTCAAGCTTTAATTTTATAAGGATGTACACAAAATGCAGGAGAACAGGTCATTCTGTATTTTTCCAATTTTGTAAAGCTTCATCTTTACGCTCATTATAAGGCAATAGATTCTTGTAAAATTGCTAAGAGGTTTACTACCTTGCGGGAATAAGAAAAGTAAACTAATTTTTTCAGAATCCTAATCTATTTATATATTCTTTTAAACGTTATTTATTATATAGATTTTAAAACAAATGTGTGGCTATAAATTCCCGTGAGGTAGCGCACTTTAAAGCGCTTTTAAGTTTGCGTTTAAAAAGCTCTTAAAATATAATTTGGGGCCGCATTAATATAAACGAAAAATGATCTTTTGACGATCTTAATTGGGCTACGATGCATCGTAAAAATTCTTACGCATCTAATTATACCGGCGCTGGAAAGTAGAGAATTAGCTTATCTCAGTTGTTCATTTAGTTTTTACTCGTACATACATAAAAAGAGGATCTATCAATAAATTTTAAATTTACAAAATTACATCTGTTCACCTTAGCTAACTATTCTTATTGTGCGCTTCTTCCATAACGAGCGTGTATGTTGTGACAAGTCAAGTGTCTTAAGCAGAAATAATGCCCCATTTCTTGTTGATGAGATTAACACGTTCGCTTTTACTTTGTACCTTTTTTCCATTATTTTCCCCTGAACTTGGCGAGAAGACTCCACCATAATTTCTGTTGTAAAACTGTTCTAGAAATATTGCAAAAACAGTTCACCAGCAGTTAACTTATCTGGTCTCGTGCAAAACTGCCATGAAATCTAACCAAGATCTTCATCATCCCGATTCAACATAATTTCTTTACTTGTTTTTCATAGTCCAAAACATGTTTTTTTTCCATTTTTTGTCTAATCACTTCTTGTGTGCACTCGTTTCATGATAAGTAAATATTCTTCATGCAAACTTGCACTTTTGGGTTTGCCTCACATAAAAGATAAAGCATCGTGAACTTCTTTTTTCTGCAGTAAAAAAGCACGCAATAACCATTAATATCCCATACGTTCATATATTACATGTTATACAACATACCATTATCATTAGTTATAGAGCTAAAAATAATAGTGACTCTTATCTATCATTCAATCTATCTTGCTGCATATCTTGCCGATTAACCCATCTATTTATCTTTCTATCCATCCATCTACCTATTTGTCATTACTTCCTACTGCATGTCTCATTCATCCACTGTTCTATCTATCGATCTATTCATGCATCTATCTATCTGTTTATAGATAGACAGATTTATCTTCAATTCTATCTATTGGATTTATGTCTGCGTGTTCCTTTATCTCCTCTATCTCTAACTTTCTTTCTCTACCCATGGTTCACTTTCCTTCATTTTTTCTCTTTATTTTGAAGTCTCTAAATGAAGTCCACGGCCTCGCAATAACAAATACAAGTTTAATGGATTCATTACTTACCACCTTCATTGTTTCCATTAAGAAAAAAATGTCTGTTTTTGAAACATCTCTAACAGCTTAAGGGTCTCTGATGCATAATTTCAAAGGCAATTTCGGAAAATCTCATAAGAGCTCCTCCTCTATAATGCCGATTCCAACCCTCTGGCATTTCCCCTCATTTCTTTGTATCAAATTTTCGTTCACTCAGGAGCACATCTTAAAATTTCAAATTGCTTCCTCCTTTAGAATAAGTTATTGTTGACGAAAAAAAAAAATGAAAGAAAAAATAAGTCAAAAATGCAGAAAGGAAAAGAAGGAGACAGGAAAAAAGATAGAGAAAAGTAGAGCGCTTTTTTTTTTCGGGAAAAGCTAGCCTACTGGTTAGTCTCTAAAATGATCTTTAAAGGAAAGTATAGAATTACCCGATTTTCTGTATTCATGACTCATTGTTGTACAACAAATACAGGAAAATTCCGCTCCCCAAAATAACTGCCACACAATGAAAGTGAAATATTTTGACTTACTTTGAAATTTAACTTTATTTTTAACCTGGACGGTGTTCAAAAGGTTTTTAATCTCATCGGCCATTTGATAGATCACAAATTTGGAGTTTCCCTCTTTAAATAATTTTATGACTCCTTTTTTTTTCGCACCTCTAACTAGTAGTCTCTGTATCTAACTGTTTACCATTTTATATTATCTTTTAATATATTGTACAACCATAGCAGAGATTCTGCTTTTGAAGTTTGACTTGATAGTAAGTGAGCTTCATTTTGTTGGCTGGTTGTTTTAATGTTCATATGCACGTATTTGAGAATACCATTATTTGTATTACCCCGTGGCTTCACACTTAAAAAGCCACAACTTGAATATTTTTCTTCGCTGCTATCTCGCTTGGCCATAATAAACACTGCTAGCTGTGCTTTTTCCCCCTTTGCTGATGCAATTTGACATTTCAGTCGTGTTTAAGTACTGTGAAATTTACAAATTCAGCAAAGAGATACTGTTTTTGTTTGAGCATTGACAGTAAAAAGCAATACATTGTTATCATAGTTATTATAATTATTATCGTTGTTGTTTTGGGAATTTTACTTTATAATAATTATAATGATTATCACGATTAAGATAAAAGTTATTATTATTAAAAAAATAACTATGAGAGTTATGATAATATTAATAACAACAACAATAATAATAATAATAATAATAATAATAATAATAATAATAATAATAATAATAATAATAATAATAATAATAATAATAATAATAATAATAATAATAATGATAATAATAATAGTAATAGTAATAATAATAATAATAATAATAATAATAATAATAATAATAATAATAATAATAATAATAATAATAATAATAATAATAATAATAATAATAATAATAATAATAATAATAATAATAATAATAATAATAATAATAATAACAATCACAGATGTTTAAATTTTTAAAATTTACTGAAAGTTGTCACAGTGAAATCTTTACACCCCCCCCCCCCTCCTTTTTCCCCACCTCTATTGCCCCAACCGGTCCCTCTCCATAGTATCATCTCGTGGGTGAATGAAATGTGACTTACTGATCTACACATATATTATTTCCTTTTACCCCCAACCGCATCGCCATCAGATATTACAAAACGATGTTTATCAATATCGGAAACTGGGAACCCAAAGAAAAGCATACAAAATATTATATTTTTCTTATCTACATGATCGTGCTTATAAGCAATTGAGATGTCTTTTTGATCTCTCAATGACTTTATTTTCTTCTTCTTGCCACCCTTTGTCTCTCGGTCTGTTTATCTGTTTCCCATTAAATTCTACCTACCTTCATACATTTATCACCAGTCTCTGCTGTGTTATTTGTTCTTTGGGATTCCGTTATAGCTTCGCAATGTCTTATTTCAATCCCGTTATGTTTATGTTTGTCCCTCTATCATTTTCTCACATCTGGCTTCACTTAATTGTTGTCCTTAGCCTTTTCATTTTTCCCCTTTGATTTATTCTTTCTTTAGTTGTCAAAGTCATTTTACATATTGCTTTTGAGCTTCTTTATCGCTTTTTAATTCCTTATCCTCTCTCTCTTTTTTATCATTCTTTTTTTTATTATTGCTTTTTTCTTTCTCTGTATTCTTCAGCTTTTTCTTTTATTTACATTACATCAGTCTTTTTTTCTTTGTCTTTTCATCAAACTGCTATATGCTTTATGTGTCTCTTTACTCTCTCTTTCTCCCTTTCTCTCTCTCTCTCTCTCTCTCTCTCTCTCTCTCTCTCTCTCTCTCTCTCTCTCTCTCTCTCTCTCTCTCTTCATTCGTTCCTTCCATGCTCTTTGACTATATCTACTTTTTCCTCTCCGATTCTTTCAAGACAATTGTCTCGAGTTGGGTGAAACGGCCTTTTAATCCTTCATTTTGTTTCTCCTTTCCATTCAAAACGCATACAAAAGAAATTACCTTCATTTCTTCCTGTATTGTGAAGATTTCTTAACGAGAATGATAAATATTTACATCTCATACCTTTGTGGAAGAACCGCAGATGCACACTCTTTTTCTTTTTCAAGGTGTTGAAACCTTGTGGGTGACGAGAGGAAAAGCTTCACTGTGTAATGTGGTGAACGGGCTTTCTAAACCCCACTATCAGGCTCAAATATCTTGGAAAACTCAAGTCTGTCAACATGTGGTATAATTATATATTGTTTCCATACAGATGATGTAGATGTCTGAATTCTTTATCTGCTCATGACATTCAAAAGAGATCTTTTTTTTTTCCTCGCAAGTAATGACAGGTTTCTGGCCTATTTCAAGTGAAACTTTAGCTCGCGTTGAAAGGATGAGGCACGGTAAAAGATAATTTTTCTCTGTTTGACCCAAATTTGTTGAGGTAACCACATGGACCAAAAGACCGAATAAATAGGTTATGTTTTAATGCATAAAAACTTTGATGAGATCAATGAATCTATCAAATTGACTTTGTATCATTTGTATAATGATTGATTAAAACGAATTTTTGATAAATTCGAATGGTATTTGGTTATCTAAGATACAAATTTAAATATTCTAATAACTCTGAATGGTTGTCTTTTATACGGCGCAATTCTAGTAGCAGGCTATAGATTCAGGGCTCTGGTTATTTTCGTGCGGTTTTGAGTAGCTTTTTGCGTAAAATTCATAGCTGACTAGACGTATAGGCAAAGATCGACGTATGACATCCTTCTCATTTAAAAATAAAAAGAACTACCAGTTTAAATCAATGTCCGCAAGTGATCTCAGTACAAAGATATATAAAGCTTTGACACTTCAATGGAAGTGAGGCTGGCCTTTAGTATAAAAAAGAAGGCTCATTTTTATTTTTCATTTCCTTAATGTGTATCATTTATTTAACCATTGGTTTTTCGATATCGAAACAAAAAAAAATGAAAAACAATTTTAAAAATTATCAAAGAAAACCCCCACAAAAGTGAAAAAGAAAAGAACATAAAATTGTTAAAATAGGCTATGATGTTGAATACAGTTGATCTGTTCTCCAATTTCCATGGCTGTGATTGTTTAGAATGGTTTGTGAATGTATTAAGCATCCTGCTTGATTACAAAAAATATCAATGATCAAGTCGATGAGAGAAAATCCTGAGGAACGCCAAAAAAAAAAAAAAAAGAAAATAAAGAAAGAGGGAATAAATGCAGGAACTGTGAAAAGGTATAGACAAGAGCGCGGAAAAAAATTAACTAGCAACACTTCGGTCCCAGGTGGAAAAAACAAACTTGGAATCGTCAAGCCCCGTAACACAGGAAGAAACAAGTAATGCGAAAACAGCGAGAAAACATTGGAACCTTTCAATGCTCAATATGAGAATTTCGGGCGAGATTTTAGTGGGCAAAACTTTATAATATTATTTGTGAAATCTCCTTTGTGATAAACCACCGGGCGATCTTTTATTCAAAGACACAAAAGAAATTTGTTGATATTAAAAAGACGAAGGCTGATGGGAGTTCATGTCATATTGATGTTAAGGAGGGAAGCTGAATCAGGAAGCGGATAATAACACCAACTGGCACGCAAACTATCTAAATAGGGAGACAAAAGCTTTCTGTATCAAAAGCCTCGTCCCGAAACTGTTGATATTAAATGAATACAACTCGCGGGAAAATAGTAGTGAAAGAAGAGTAAGATAATGCTGGCGCCGTGTTATTCGGCTAGTGATCAATAGCAAGAATTCATCCGCATAACTTGTGTGCCTATCGATTCGAAGAGTAATAGTAATAATAATAATAATAATAATAATAATAATAATAATAATAATAATAATAATAATAATAATAATAATAATACTATAATAATAATAATAATAATAATAATAATAATGATAATGATAATAATAATAATAATAATAATAATAATAATAATAATAATACTATAATAATAATAATAATAATGATAATGAAAATAATAATAATAATAATAATAATAATAATAATAATAATAATAATAATAATAATAATAATAATAATAATAATAATAATGATGATGATGATAATAATAATAATGATAATAATAATAATAATAATAATAATAATAATAATAATAATAATAATAATAATAATAATAATAATGCTAATAATAATAATAATAATAATAATAATAATAATAATAATAATAATAATAATAATAATAATAATAATAATAATAATAATAATAATAATAATAATAATAATAATAATACAGATTATTTATAGAGAGATTTCCAGAAAAAATCAACGTTTATACATTTTGAAGGCTTGATCATAAATAACATGGCATTCAAAAATCATATAGTTACAAATCATGCAATAATAACAGCACATGCATATAAGAACATAGTTTTACATTTCACGAAGGTAGGTGGTGGGACAAATAATGCGTTTTGAATAGCTTTTTCAAAGTTTCTTCTTTCTTTAAGAAAATATTTTCATATTTTTTTATTCAAGCGTAAAAGTACATTGGCAGCAATCCTAATGTGTTCATAATGATCGCCCATTATGCACATATTACAACATAATTATGTTTTAATATTTTAGGGAACGTACAAAACTTGCTATGCCAAGTATGGATATAAACCTTCTTGTACTTACACAATCCTGTTGTATTAAAAAATTGATTTCAGATAAAACGAGAATGTTTCATGTGATTACATCATTTCTATTTACTTTTATTTTGCGCTTATTTGAAATAAAAATTATTGTATGAGGAATTATTCCAAAGTTATTTAGTTGTATTGAAATATTTATATGGGGCACGGTTGGGCATGAATTTTCCTCCTCACCTGCAGCGGAATTAGGTATCTTTTGCGCAGAATCCTCACATTCACACAGAGGCACAATTTTGAGGCGAGCCTCTTCACAGGCGTTATCATGGTTAATTGTGATTAAAATGATATATTTGGATTTAGTCGTTCTTTAGCGATTCAACTTCTTAGGCTATTCAAGCCAGTTCCTGAATCATCTATTTTTGTAGATGAAGATGGCTCATTTGCTAAGTAGTGCCTGGTCTTGTCGACAAGGCGATGGGTCATGGCCGACTAGATACAGAGGGCTGTGGATGGGTGCCGTATCGAGACTTTGGTTCCATCCTTGTCCATTCTTTTTTCTGCTTTATTCTGCTTTCACGCATTTCGTCAAATTTGATCGTCCCAAGTTCGATCTAGATTTGTGATTGATTTTTCTTCAATAGATATGAATATTATTATTTACTTATTTACGTGAGATATTATTTAAAAACTCACACCAATAAGATGTAGTTTATTACCTTGCGTTACTTGCATTCAGTTTACGAAGAATCTGTGTTGCACAAAACTAAAATTGAAACAAAAGTTGAAAACATCAATACTCTAACGAGGTGGAAAAGAATTGTCCTAAAACTACTCACCAGACCGTCTGATAAACTCGGTGCGTAAAAATTAATAGTTGTTTTAAAAAACGCGATGGAATTCAAATTTAATTTGAAACTAAACAAAGTGTAAAGTGTATCATTTGAATCGGAGACTAATTACAATATTTTACAATGTTTGGATCAAGTCAGAGTTTTCGATTATGTCCCTTCAAATCTTTATGTGGATTTATGTAAAACCTTTAATTGTTTCAAAATTCTCTCTTATCTTTTTTTTTTGGTTAAAAGATAATAAGGTTTGTACATTCTTTGTGAACTAAATCAATAATACACGAAGGAAAGACTTTCATTTTGTTTCTTTTTTAAGATGGATTGCTTTCCTATTATTACAGACATCCCATAAAAACCGAAACAATGTCATGATATTTTTTCCACCATCAAACTTCTTTGAATTATCTAAAAAGTACTTCTTGTAGTGGAAAACTGAAGGGAAAAAAAGGGTAATTGGAAGGCTAAGAGAAATGAAACCCTCAAAACCCCAAAGATTTTAACTTCCATCATTCTTATCATTAGAAAGATTATGATCTCTACGTAAATATTTCAGAGTATCAATGTCTTTGATAAATATTTCTATGCGGTCTACAAATTCACCAAAATATTGTTTGAGAGAAGAGCATTCATTTGAAAGGTTTATAAACACAACTAATAAATTTAATTAGGAAAAGAAGAACAGCCAAGAAAGTATCCTTAGAGAGACTGGCATCTTTAGAGAAAATAGGAAATGTGAGAGACTTGTGCCCAAAAATTCTGGATAAGTGATTTGTTTCTAGAGACACATAAAAAAACTTAGTCTTGCAATACTGTTGCTTAGATATAAGTAAAGAAGTAAAGAAAAGAGCGATCGAGGTCAGATTATTTTCAAAGCTAGAATTAACCAGTCCACGTGACGTTCAATCCACGTCATGTAAGAAAAGAAATCGAACGGCTTACGTAGGCAGCAAGTCAAAATCAGTTAATAAACTTACAAGTTCTCATTTATTGCCAAACCATACCATTGATCAAGTAAATTACTTTAACTAAAAGTGAAGATTGCTGATCTACAACAACGATTAAGGATCGATGACGAAGATTTATTCTCTTAAAAAATTAAACTACTCCTGCTTCAGATACAATGGAGACAGTTGTTTTGTCTTACTAACTGAAAGCTTTATTTTTATGAACGTAGATATTGTTGGCAGAAAGGAAACGATAAATATAACAAACTATCAGTAGGTATCAAAGCGGTTAGGCTACTCCAAAACCACTGTTACTAACAAATATTTCACCCCGTTACTAACAAATACTTCACCAGCGTTTAAAGAAGAATTTAACAAAAATTATTTATCTTAAAAGAAAGGTTCTTTGAAAAGTTTTCTGTTTATTCAAAAGTAGATTAAAAACAATTATTAGGCTTACGTATGATAATGATCAGGCATTTACAGTCGAGTAGATGGCGAAATTAAGAATAGGTAATACGTTTAATGTAAAAAAAAATTGAAAAATTATTTGAGAAGAGCATTAAAATAAAAGAATCCACTCAAATTTTAAAGGCACCGTTTATCTTCATCACTTGAAGATAACTTTACATATTGTCCATGTAGTACATTTACTTGTTTTGTTTTTTTCATCATTAATTTAAAAAAAAACTCACAGATTTACTAAAGTCATCAAGAAGAGTAGGATGATAAAAATGAGCCCATTAAGGTTTTACGAACAATCCCAAATGATTTAACGGCTAACAAAATATTCGATTGAGTCTGTGCGTTACATCGAAAACAAAGACGAAGTGTGCTATCAAGAACAACCAAAATGGACCTATGATTACAGTATTACAGTGTTAGTTTGTCATCTCATTTTACAAGACGGTCTTCCGTTTAAATGAGTTTCCTTTTTGAGCTTTATATGACAAAAAAAAACAAAAAAAACAAAACGAGCCAAATGATGTTTGCAAATCAAATCTAGTAAAAGAAAAGGAACTAAAAAAGTTAAGAAATGTAAGGGAATTTAAAATAATATGCTATAACAAAGGACGGAAAAAGACGAACGATACTGTTCTATAATTTCGGTTTATATTATTAGCAATTACTTGCAATTCTAAGATCAATAAAAATAAAAGTAGTATCCGAGTCGACGTGTAGTCAATTCTAAGATCAATAAAAATAAAAGTAGTATCCGAGTCGACGTGTAGTCAAATTGATCGGATTCTTTTATGTTATTTTTTTCTTGAGATAAGAACGTTTATTCAGTACCAGCATTAAACAGGTAATCTTTCCAAAACTACCCATTTAAGGATGGCTCATAACAGTCGATACATAATGACCAAAAGTAGTTTTTGTAATATCCAAAGAAATAAACCTAAAATGAATATTTGATTGTAGGTTTTCCATAAACCAAGAACATAAAGGAGGAAGAAGCGTTTCAATATCACGGGATAACATTGAAAGGAAAAAAAAATTGTGGAGGATATAAAACGAATACACGAAAAAATAGGAAGCGAGGAAAATAGAGATGAGAGAAGAAGAAGAAGAAGAAGAAGAAGAAGAAGAAGAAGAAGAAGAAGAAGAAGAAGAAGAAGAAGAAGAAGAAGAAGAAGAAGAAGAAGAAGAAGAAGAAGAAGAAGAAGAAAAGAAGAAGAAAAGAAACGAGAGAGGCCAGGAGCAAAAGAAAGAGAGAGAGAGAGAGAGAGAGAGAGAGAGAAAGAGAGAGAGAGAGACACGGAGAGACAGAGAGACAGAGAGAGGGAGGGAGAGAGACAAAGATATGCCGCTTTTATTACTAAAACATTCAAAACCAAATTTATTCATAAAAAAAAATCACGATAAAGGCAAAAGATTCAAATTGGTGGCTCTTTTGAGATTAAAAGACAGCTTTTACTCCTTCAATGTGTCATGAGAAGAGGAAGAATTTATTAATTTTTTCAAACTCTCTTTTGGGTTTCTCCTTTAATTCTATTCTCTTTCATTGAGAAATTAAATTAGTTCTTATTGAGCGCAGCTGACACATACGAGAAAAGCAATAAAAAAGGCACAGGCCTAAATTTTATTATACTTTTAATGAGAGATTCCTCTTTAAATATGTTACCCCACTTTTTGTCGAAATTGCATCCGCAAGAAATAGTTGCATATGAAAAAAAAAAGATCGGTACTTTTAAAATAAGAGGAAGAAGTAGACCGACGGAAAAAAGGAGATCAATTATGGCGAGAAAAGGAGAGAGGGAGAGCGAGCGAGAGAGAGACAGAGAGAGGGAGAGAAAGAGAGAGAGAGGGAGGGAGAGAGAGAGAGAGAGAAAGAGAGAGAGGGAGGGAGGGGGCATGGCAGGAAAGAGGAAGATTTGTATGAAGGATGGATAACAAGAAATTATAAATAGAGAGATAGTTCAATTATCTCATTCGTTTTTTTGTACTAAAACAGCATTGAAATTTGGGCACCAATAGTCTACTGAGAAAAAAAAAACGTGGCTTATACAGTAGCTTTTTAATGGAATTTACGTTTCCCTCCAAATCTAAGGCTAAGTTTTTGCATGATTATGCTTATTACTTATTAAATTTTAAAAAATTGTTAGCTAATTTCATAAAATTAACTCGACTGATGCATAAATCTTGTTCAACGCTGTCATGCATACGAAAAAAAACTGAGCTACCATGAATTTACGCAAGACAGTGCACCTCTGTGCACTTTCGGTCGTGCATACTCAAACTAATGATAAGCGATTAGAAGGATCCTTAATTTGTTTTGGGAAGTACAAAATTAGCTTTTTTTAGTAATCATGCTGTATATTTGTATCATTGTCTCAATTTTTACTGCATTGGTTACAAGCGGGAAAAAATAACCTCGGAAAAGATGAAAAATAAAAGAAAAATGTGTTAAATTAATCATTTTCATAATCACATAAGTTATATTAAAGATATGAAAATAAGAAGGCTTTTTTCACAATAGCTGAAACATGATTACAGTCCAATGATTTAGGATTCAGGAAACAGAAAGATTGAGGTAAGCTGTTGACTGAATTTAAAGCAGCTCTTTTGAGTTAAAAGTACAAAAACAAAATGAATGATAACTAAAATAATAATTGAGCGTCCCACTTTCCCTATATACTTCTTCTAGTATGAGTTATGAAAATATGATTTTAAAAAAGTGAGTCTGCATGAAATAAAACCAAAGGCTAATGAAATGCACGTTTCCCCCTACTCGCCAAACAACTTTTCGCTACTCGGTTGTGGATCTAGGTTTATTGGGAAGCTAGCAGTTATCTTCGATTACCAATAAGGGAAGTGGCAAACTATGTTAGTCTTCATGGAAAGTGGACGAAATAAAAAAAAATGGTTGACATTCGAAAGTTCGATCGATATATCATATAAAGAAAGATATGAAAAACTGTGATTTCTATTTTTAAAAATTTTCAGTATTCTAGTGCAAAAAAGAATACATAAAGATTTTACTTTTTTATGGAATTGATCAAATGATAAAAAGAAACTCATGAGTGGGTGAGTGAGAGAGAGAGAGAAAGAGAGAGAGAGAGAGAAAGAGAGAGACAGATAGATAGAGAGAGAGAGAGAGAGAGAGAGAGAGAGAGAGAGAGAGACAGACAGACAGTCACACAGACAGACACACAGACAGAGACAGAACGAAAGAGAGACAAAACCAGAGAGAGATAAAAAGAGACAGAGGGAGAGAGACGGTGGAGGGAGGCAGACAGGAAAGGGACACAATTTTATGCTTTTTGTTTGATAAAAAAAACCCTTCACAACACGGTGATCTCAGGCTCTTTTACATACTGGACTAAGCATCCCCTATGGCAGGGCGGAACCGAAGAGATAAGGCCTTAAGTCCAGCAACCGGCGGAATGGGGCTCGAACGCGTATGAGAATGACAAAAAGAGAAAGATAGTGGGTGAGGATGGGGAGAGCAAAGGAGAATGAGAGTAAAAAACTAGGAAAGTGGAGATAAAAAGAGTCAGAAAAAAGTGAGATAAAGAGAGAAAGAGAAAGAGAGAGAGAGAGAGAGAGAGAGAGAGAGAGAGAGAGAGAGAGAGAGAGAGAGAGAGAGAGAGAGAGAGAGAGAGAGAGAGAGAGAGAAATGAAAAGAGGCAGATTTTACAAGGGACAAAAATGTACATTTTTATCATGTAATAACTGATCATTTATATATTAGTAAATGGCTGTTATACTATAACATGATTGTGTTTATACTTAAAGAGATATAGAAAATGAGGAAAAAAGGTGCAGTCCTAGAATTACCTTTTCCATATGATGTGAAAAATATCTATATTAAGAAAATATTACAGCACATACGAACTATCCAATTTATTATACATAGTTATGTTCCATATGCCATTGTCAGCACTAATGTGCTGTTTACTACAACTACAACTACTACTACTACTACTACTACTACTACTACTACTACTACTACTACTACTACTACTACTACTACTACTAGTGCTATTACTACTACTACTACCACCACTACTACTACTACTTGTAAACACAGATGTGCTGCTTACTACAACAACAACAACAACAACAACAACAACAACAACAACTACTACTACTACTACTACTACTACTACTACTACTACTACTACTACTACTACTACTACTACTACTACTACTACTACTACTACTACTACTACTACTACTACTACTACTACTACTACTACTACTACTACTACTACTACTACTACTACTACTACCACCACTACTACTACTTGTAAACACAGATGTGCTGTTTACTACAACTACTACTACTACTACTACTACTACTACTACTACTACTACTACTACTACTACTACTACTACTACTACTACTACTACTACTACTACTACTACTACTACTACTACTACTACTACTACTACTACTACTACTACTACTACTACTACTACTTCTTCTTCTTCTTCTTCTTCTTCTTCTTCTTCTTCTTCTTCATCATCTTCCTCTCCTTCTTCTGCATCTTCCTCTTCCTCTCCTTCACTCTCTTTCACAACCCATCTTTTTTTCTGCATCTGTCTGTCCTTATCTCTCTTTTTCTCCCTCCGCTGCATGTCGTTAGCGAACCGTCTTTTAAGCCAATTACTTAAAGATTGATAATTCAATCATGTATGTAAGAGGCAGACAAGCAAAAAAATAATGAGAAAATAGACAAAGAAGGGGTGTGTTGAAAATCAGAACGAGTTCGGAAGATGCTTAGAGGAGCGAGTAACCACGAAAGAGTTGAAGAGGAAAAAAAGGAGTAAAGAGAAAGTGTTGGGGATAGAGAAAAAGATAGTTAGGAAGACTTGGCACAGAGAAAGAGAGAGAGAGAGAGAGAGAGAGAGAGAGAGAGAGAGAGAGAGAGAGAGAGAGAGAGAGAGAGAGAGAGAAAGAGAGATATTCTTGGCCAGGCGAGGAGACATGATTAAATACACGAATTAAAAGTTTGTTCATAACGAAATCCGAACTCTATTGCTACAAAAACATTTTCTCGCTATCTTTATACGTTAAGCCCATGTTTGCATTGCGTTTATTACAACAAATTACAGGTTTATCTCACTTGAGTAAACAAGGTAATCAGATAGTACTATGCGAGCATTCATTCCTCCAAAACATACCCGAACTTTCGACCCGATATTTCCCAGAAGAACTCACATATGTGGACATGTTAGGGTAGAGTGATTTCTCTGATCCGAAGCATTTCACGGATGTGACATCTGGGAATGTCAGCGTAACACGAAATTTCGCTCAACCCTAGGTCAATAAAAACTAATGTTATTGTGTAAGAGATTACGAGGTGTAGAACGACTAGCGAGGTTATTTTACGGATTCTGTGGAAATGTAAATCAAGTATTCAGAATCAATGATATCGATACGACTCCACTATATTGATTCATGAATCTCAACCTGTGTGTATACAGTAATTATGTTTTGATGACCGGAATCGATTACACACTAACTGTTGAATAGATAGACTGTCTTATGTGGAACATCGATTTTGTAGTTTGATCAATTCTTGGCTTTTTACATATATGTATTTCAGTAACATGAATATGGTGTGCAAGAAATAAAAATATTTGCGTTTACAGAGACGTTTGCGGTTTAAAATATAATTATTTTTACCTGAGCGACACATTTTATTGATTTCGACAATCTAAAAGTATATGATCTGAAAAACAAAAACAAAACAGTTTTGATCATATTCCATAGATTCTTTTCCTCAACGATTACCTTACCTCGTAAGTGAGGGATAAAAATCGGAATTTTCTTTTCTTTTTTTTTCCATGAAATTATCGTAACAGCAATGGCACAGGAGGACTAGGCCTGAGATGCACATGATTTTGACAATGTTGTGTACAATTGTATGATCGAGTCATGCACGATTTGAATTAAATATTTCTATTCACATAATAAAAGAACAAGAAGCAGACTAACATTGATGATTCAGAAACTTTGAAGAAATATTACCATGGTCTTCAAGTAAAAAAAAAAGGCTTAGGGAAATTATTTCCATGTTTCTCTTAAAACAGAGAGTAATATAATTTTGAGATTCGCTTTGATAACTAAAACACAAGAAAAATGGATGAAGAAAATTCAGTATCAAACCTCATTGCAAGATCTTTCTTTTGTACATGAAATTCAAGGAACACACGCTTAAACTTTTCAAAAAATAAAGTTAACTAAGGAAGGTTGTTTGATGCGTAAGTTTTATAAAAGCGGCTAAAGCGGCAATTCGGTTTGATCTCTTGTTCTTTTCAAGTTTGGTATTATTTTTAATAAATCTCGAGCATTTGTTGGAAACATAAATGAGTTATCAAAGAGCTCATAAGGTTATCGCTCATAATAGGACAACCCTTTTGTAGTTCAAGTGTAATCCAGTGCTTTCTAAGGGTAAATCTGTCTGCACAATTCAACTTGATCTTATTGGCTGTACATAAAGTTCGTCTTTTCAGGATGAAATGCAAAGGCTCAAAAGCATCAAAGACTTACAAGATATTTAGAGCTGAAACTTAAAGTAGCATGGAATTGATTACTCTTTGAAGACTTAAGAATTTTTGTCTGATTGAAGATCCAGAACGAAGAAACTGCACATTGCCCGGGGCTACTTGTTATTTGGTTCAATGCAGAACCTTTTTCGTGATTATTATGATTCCATGCCCATTCAACGCCCTTCACATATGTTGTGGCTATTTATTGGCGATATATTTTCAAGCCTATCAACCCCCAAAATAATGATAACAAATCGTAGAATACTATATATAGATACATTTCAATGAAAATTTAAGTAGACTTGGGACATGATAAAGCCTGGTTCTTAATATGTTCCAACACTACCATCACATTTCCCCTTTTAAGCTATATATTGATTTTCATAATGATTCGCCGCATATTTTAAGGAAACTATAGCATCCTTTGGCAGGTGTGAAAACGTGACGGTACCATAAACTATGCCAAAACCTTCAAGAGACTCGTGTTTACTTCGCTTCATCAATAACTAATTGTCCCTGAACTGGCCGCATAACTTATCGGCAGCTCTGAAGATTCAAACACAACCTGAAAAATAAACTAAAACCATTCTTTTTTTTTTTTTTTCACACACAAATCTTCAAATGTTTCCTCAGTGGTTGAAAAAATAGTTATACCATGGAAGGAACGCCAGTTTTTTTTATAGATTTTTTAGGGTTCTCTCCTGAGCTTTCAAACTATTTTTTGAGGCGATAGACTGTTTTTGCTTTAGACAAAAATGTTCATTGTTCACTCGCAGAATGTGAAGGATCTGGCTTTTTTCAAACCTGTTTAATTCTTGTCACTTCAGTTTTCAATTTTTCTTTTATGGTATTTTTTTTTACGGAGGAATTGATGCATTCGGGTAAACAAAATAACAAAATATGTTTTTTGTTTTTTGTTTTTTAAATGAATTTGAAGGGTTGAATAGCACTGATGTTTTCAACCAGTCTATAGTACTTCATTGTTTATGACAACATGCCTTTTAAACGCTTGCTCCTGTCATACTCAATGAAGGTTTGATGCGCCAAAAGGTTCATGTCATTTTGTAATACATTCTTATTCAATGTCATATATTTAATCAGCCAATAAATCCTTAAATTTTCACGTGTATCCGTTTTTTATGAAGTATTATTAATTTCATAAACATGTTATTGCCTTTTTTATTAAAGCAAAAATTTTGTTGATTCATAAACATTTATTATTAAACTTCCCATTTTTTAAAAGTCCATATTCAGCACAAAGGTTCGAAAAAAATGACATGTACTTTTATCGAGATCTTTAAACTGATTTACCGAAGCATGTTTTGGAGAAAGATTCTAAATGCCACGACAAGAAGAATAAGATATCCTGAAATTTCCAGCACTTCCAACAAAATAATGACACAGAGTAGAAACAGAAACCTAATAAAAGTAAAAAAAAAAAAAAAGAAACAAAGAGAGAGAGAGACAGAGAGAGAGACACACACACACAGAGAAATAGAGATAGAGAGAGAGAAAGAGAGAGAGATAAAGAGAGAGAGAGAGAGAGAGAGAGAGAGAGAGAGAGAGAGAGAGAGAGAGAGAGAGAGAGAGAGAGAGAGAGAGAGAGAGAGAGAGAGAGAGAGAGGGAGAGAGACTACCCCATCCAACTCAGTACACTTTGGCAAATGGGTGAATTGTTAACGTTTTGCACACGAGTAGTTTTACTCAGCAAACCCAGATTCCATGTTTAGAAAGAAAATATACTTGAAGGTTGATAGGCTAACTCTTACACCTAAACCCACAAGGTTTTTGGCTTGAGTTTCCGAGTTTGAAACTTAGAAGGCGAGGTGAAGACGTTGCGTTCATCTCACTAAATTGTGGTCGGACACGCAGGGTAAAGACGTACGTTTCGCATGTTGTATTTCTTTCTCAATGTAAAAAACGGTTTTTGCTTTGCGTGATAATAACGGCTCAAGAATGCAACTGATTATCAGCAAATGGCTTAGAAAGTAGGGTGATTGTCAGTTGTAAAAGGTTAACACAATCGCAAAATATACTCTCGCGTTCGGAAAACATTTCAGGAATGCATTTGTTCTTTACATATTTATTTTTAGAGAGAATGTCTCGAGCGCTTTGTTTAGGCGTTCATTAGGGGGTATTAGTAAGCTTGAACGTTTAAAGATGTAATCCATACGAAACTTTAAATTTCATTATCTGTCGAATTTTTTTCTCATTATCATTTAAAACTAACAACGATATGACTCCTTTGAACATAGTTATTTTTTGAGAAAAATCGCGAACTCTCATGAGCAGATTGTCTAAATGGATTGATAAAGCTAATGACTTCGGACAGTCTTGCTGTTTGAGTAGGAAAGATCACAACCATATAGGATAGATATCTGTGTATTAATTTATACCTAGACCTGCAACCCAACTACATAATTACTTTAAGTCCAAGAGTAAGGACTAGACTGCTTAGATGAAATTCGACGCTAACACCGGATTCAACCATTCCATCGCCATTCCATAGCCAGTCGAACGCTCTGTTCCATATGCTCTCTGGTTATCCTACTTCAACCATACTACAACCGTTGTTCGCCATGATCCAAAGAAACAGCACTTAATTACAGAAAAAAAATATAAAGCGCTACATTAATAATTAGATGGAGCGCTGGTCACACAGCACAAAGGCTTTGCATTTTGGACATAAATTGAGCTATTGTGGTATTAGGATCTGATCTGATCTAATCAGTTTTTTATTTCATTTGCCTGGCATCTAAATCTGTTCGCATGCTAAATGAAAAAGATGCTTGTTGGGCTTAAAATGTCTTATTGCTTTATTTACTTTATTTTTTTTTACATAAACGTATATAAAGGATACACTGTCTTTATAAAAAGATATGATATTGCTGTTAATTAGAGCAATAAAAAAAAACCAAGCACATGGATGCTTTTGATTTTGAGAACACTATTTCTCCTTCTATTAGCCCTAGTCTAGAGATATATACATATCTACGTTCTTAGAAGGCTGCTCGTTACAAAGTTACAAAAAAGTTTTTAAAAAATGTATATTTAAATAATTCTATAAAAATATTACTGATAGCTGCAAAAATATGAAAAAGAATGGATAGCTATAAAAAGTAATACCGGTAAGGAGAAAGTGCTTCTTATTTACAACTCACTTGATAAAAAGTTTAAACTGACCCATGTAATAAGACAAGCAAATTGATGGATCTGTAAAACATTTTGCGCGCTTTCAAGGGAAATTCCCCAAGATCATTAACCTTGAAAGATAATTAAGAAAATTCCATGATTGAACCAGTGAAAAAAATTGATAAAAATTCAGAGAAGGTCTGCCAACAATCTTAGAATCCAGAACAATCAGACTGCTATGTCTGCCTCAGAGACGACTTTATTACAGTCAAGCTGTTGAACTCCTATCCCGGTCTACCGATTGTCTCATTAGTGTTGAACTCCTATCCCGGTCTACCGATTGTCTCATTAGTGTTGAACTCCTATCCAGGTCTACCGATTGTCTCATTAGTGTTGAACTCCTATCCAGGTCTACCGATTGTCTCATTAGTGTTGAACTCCTATCCCGGTCTACCGATTGTCTCATTAGTGTTGAACTCCTATCCCGGTCTACCGATTGTCTCATTAGTGTTAACTCCTATCCCGGTCTACCGATTATCTCATTAGTGTTGAACTCCTATCCAGGTCTACCGATTGTCTCATTTGTGTTGAACTCATATCCCGGTCTACCGATTGTCTCATTAGTGTTGAACTCCTATCCAGGTCTACCGATTGTCTCATTTGTGTTGAACTCCTATCCAGGTCTACCGATTGTCTCATTAGTGTTGAACTCCTATCTCGGTCTACCGATTGTCTCATTAGTGATGAACTCCTATCCGGTCTACCGATTGTCTCATTAGTGTTGAACTCCTATCCCGGTCTACCGATTGTCTCATTAGTGTTGAACTCCTATCCAGGTCTACCGATTGTCTCATTTGTGTTGAACTCCTATCCAGGTCTACCGATTGTCTCATTAGTGTTGAACTCCTATCTCGGTCTACCGATTGTCTCATTAGTGATGAACTCCTATCCGGTCTACCGATTGCCTAATTAGTGTTGAACTCCTATCCAGGTCTACCGATTGCCTCTTTAGTGTTGAACTCCTATCCAGGTCTACCGATTGTCTCATTAGTGTTGAACTCCTATCTCAGTCTACCGATTGTCTCATTAGTATTATATCAATATCGCTTTATTCCGTATGTTTCTACCGAAACATGATCCTAAAAAAAAATTCTGAACTTAACAAAAAAACAAACAAAAAGCAATTCGGACACTTAAATGGATCATGCGTTGAATTCTTAGTAAGTATTTGGTGTGAGTGTATGAAATGTATCTCACTAATGATTGCTCTGTGATGCTAAGATCGTAACTTTCAAAACAACGGATGTAAACTATACTAACCGGGCTAAATCAAGAGTGGACGTTTAAAATAACCTGGTATTAATTTGTTGAGTTAATGTGATTGATGTTCCGAAGTTCGGACACCTAATGTTGCTCATCTACTGATCCAGTAGTTTTTGGAACATTTTCCACTGAAAGCACGGGAACAAGACCGTCGTTGACATAACTGTTGTTCTTTCGTTTCAACTTTTGGGAATTATAATTGTTGGGGTCAGAAGTGTATGTCTGAATATTTTTATTTTATTAAAAAAAATAAATAAATAAATGAGCTCGAAATAACCGGACATCTCACATCATAATGAACATTTCATTTGAATTTGAAAAAAAAAATGTTTTTTTTTTCCAACTGTAAAAAGAAGGGAAGGCTATGCCCTACTAACTCTAACCTAAATCTGGATAGGTAAATTCGCTCCCTCATAAAAGACACCGTCTGTAAACAAACAAGTTGCAGGTTCTGCGATAGAAACCAGGCTTCCATTTCCACTTTGCCATGCTTTGTGAAAATGATACCTGCATGAGATTTTTCCTTTGGAAACATCCAATAAGCATAAAGATAACAACCCGTTGTTCTAGTATTTCAGAAAAAATAAGAGTGATCCATTGCACTTAGTGGCTTAAACAGTTTGCTCCTCACAAGTGACGCTAACATGTTTTTTCTTTCTTGAGACTGTTACATTCTTTCCCCATCCTTTACTTTTTAGAATCATCACAACATGTTCGTAATTAACTAGAAAATAAAGATTAACGCGTTCAATAAGGCACTTAATAAGTCTTGACGCTATGTCCCTTTTACTTTCTACCTCTTCTTTGCCTCTTTTTAAACATTTTTTGCCTATGATCATTACCGAGAGAGGGAGAATTGCAGCAGTCAGATTGCTAGAAGTGAACAAGTCTTCTGGATAACAATCAAGGACACATCTTTGTAGTCTGTCTTTTCCCAGAGGGCAGATGGAAAAGTCGGTCTATACGCCAATGAAGATCAACCAGCACGTTCTGTCTTTTGTCCGCTAGTTACGGCCAGTGTCATTCTCAGCAGACAAGTAAAGCCTTGTGATAGATAGTGTTACTAAAAGGCCCTGACACATTTGGAACCGGAAGTGGCACTTTATGTTGTCGGTTTAGTAGTACGGATAGCCAGCTTTGCAGTCAAAATGATTTTTTTGTCATTTGTAGGTCATTATTTTGAATTGTTATCATTAAGATACCAAATTTTCGCACAACCTTGCGCACACAAATCCTCTAACGGGGTAAAATATAGTGATGCCATCAAGACTTCTAAAGACGCATCCATCTCCCTTAGTAAATTTAAGTAATAAGAAGTAATGGTTTTGACTAATTTAGGTTATCTTGGCAGGAAAATGGTGAGAATTAAAAACAAGACTGCATCTAAGTGAAAGCGTAAGAAAAAATCTGTTAAGCCAAATTACATTTTGGATTAAAATATGACTTCAGAAAAGACCCCAGAACGCTGGACCCATTAGTCTCTCTTTTAAATTTTATTCTTCGACCGATTTCTATAAAAAGGAAAACGGTGGATATCCTTTACCTCTATAAATCTTACAACGATTTTAATAGACTTGTTTACCTCAATATCGAGACAAATAAGCAATTTAATGTTCATAGATCGAGAACTTTTTACTTATTTGAAAATTTAAAATTAGCGAGTTGTACAGTGTCTGTTTCTTATACTTACCATTGCCTGATGGTGATTTCGAAGGAAGCGTTCCTTTATGTTCATTTTTGAGACTTAGGATAAGCAGTGTACCGAGCAAGGCAAATGCGCCTTTATCTGTAGACGAGCTCACTACTTACATAATTAGAGGAAACCTTATTGATCATAATAATGAAACATCACATAAAAAATTTAAAACAAAAACCATTCTTAAATTAGCTCTACTCTTCCAAAGCTGAGCAGATCATTTCTTACAGACCAAAACATAAAATTTAAAAAAACAGAATGTTTAATTCCTTCAAGACAAAGTATACTTTGATTCATATAGAATTCACCACATTTAGATATCTTTAGAAGAGCTTTATTAGATCTCACTGTGAAAATACTCTTTCTTCCGAGCATTATTTATTCAGGAATCGCTCTCACGTTTATCAACAATCAACGCTAAAAAGGGCTCAGCCCTATGTTGGTATAGTGGATACTTCTAGACTAATTTTTTTTATGTATTACTCGCTAAATTTGACAAATTTTCCATCATCAAATAGAGGTACAAAAATATATCGTCATCCTGATCATACCTGCATTTTTCTTGTAAAAGCCGACATCTTTGGCTCATAGAGCGAGCAGAGAGTGAGCTTCGACTCTTGATCTACTCAAACCCGTGCCTCCGATGAGTCTGTTAACCTCACCCTGGACAAGTCCCCTTTTTCTACTGCTGAGTTCTAACACTAGGCGAAAAATGTGAATAAAAATACCTTGCTCGCGCACTAAATATACCTAAAATGTAAGGCTACTTAACTTTGAATTTCTCCTATCCAAACTCAGAACAACGAGAACGAGGATAAGCTGTGAAAAAGAGGCTTTCTCTTAGGATGAAGCGGACCTCCCAAAACCCTCACATGCCCAACGTCAATTATTCTAAAGTAGCCTGACTGATCTGAATCTAAAATGTGAATTTTCCTTCAAATGAATCCATTTTATACCGAGAGAAGACAACACCACGCCGCCAATTGGAGACAAAAGATTTGTCAAAATAAATTGGAAGGAGAAGAAATCAGTACCTCATCGGCCACACATGGCAAACACACAAGCGCCGAGCTCGAGATCTATATCTGCTGCTTGTAATGGCTTTTATCCTTTCAAGTTTAGTCAGTATTTTGGCAAGATTTTCTTCTCACTAAAAATAGATTTCATGTAAAATGATGTGCAAACGCTAAACCGTAAAACATCCAATTCTGTACTTTCCCAATCTATTTAAAGACCGTCATTAAAGGGATATAAATTCGCACAGAAAGTACCAAGAGCCAAGAGGTGCACTACGTTTCTGGAATACACGTGATTTGCACTTGCGTGATAATGGGCGTCCGAAACGATAAGTAGATACATGATGATTTTACAAAGTTGATCAATTGTTTTAACTCAAAGGGATTCACGGGTCCCAAATAAAATGTCGTTTGAGCGAAATACTTGTAGGTAGAGTCTACTGTGCAACTTAAATCGATATGTATCCAGACTATCGTCATTTTATCTGGTTTACAGATTACTGGTTATAAGATAGTTTTGCATTCAATCTTGCCCATTGTTTTGTTAGATGATAGACTGTTATACCTTGACTCAGAAAGTAGAGGCTAAGCTAGGATTTTAACAATATGATGAGCTGATCTTGAAAACCACAACCATTCTAGGCTATAGCATATCCCTGAAATTTATGATAAAATTAACTCAACATTTCAGTAAAAGAATTATTACTTAATAAGTAGCCCACAAAATTGCGAACTGATCTGAATTTGTCTAATAACTATCAACCAATAAGAAACCACAAACCAACCAGCCCTTACATAGAAAGTCCAATTTTTAATATTCCAATACGACAGATCTCAGTCACGTTATGCGTAAATTAAGTCCCTCCCAAAACCGTCAACAGGTAGAGCATAATGAGTGTTGCCCAATGCTTGGGAAAAAGAACGCATTATCCTTTGTTGAATGCTTTCGGTTGAAATTACGTTGGAAAAACGTCCAGGCTTTTATGATATTGAGAACAATAAGTCGTTTTCTTTTTACATTTGATTGGATGGAATAAAGAGTTTATTAGTGGGCAGAGTACCTGAATTACTGAAATGATCCTAAATAAGGCCAATTTTCTATCATTATGACGAAGATTCTGAGATGGGCTGGTATCTTCGCAAATGAAATTGCTGCTTGTCGAAAAATTGATGATAAAGAAACTTTCCATAGTGTGTGGGGAAAAAACCCAAAAATCTTTGTAGCAATGGACCATTATTATTTGAGCAGACTAGTGTATCGATTGATTAAGTTTAAACATAAAAAAAGGATTCTTGGATGATTTATATAATAGATTGAGCGGCAAAGCTGCTGCGAATTTAGCTGATGTCCGTTTTGATACTGACATTTAAATATGTTAAGCAACTATTTTTTTGTGCTGCAGTCTACAATGAGAGCATTTCAATTCGCTTCCAAGAAGTACGTTTCAAATCAACCAGCCCTCTGCCTTTATAGCCAAATGGAAAAAAATCTTCATATAAGTCACCGCAATTAATTCCCTTCATTTTTGGCAGCGGCAACGTTTAAACTCTTCATTGTTATAAGTTCAAAACCTCTCAGCATTTTATTCTCAGCTATAGGTAATCTCTTGTTGGCTCACGCTGGTTTTGGATCTCTTGGCTCCCATCAGAAGCTGCAAGGTAAAAAACCATCGAGTTTTGGTATGCCAAAGACATTCCAGAACAGAAACGATGCTAGGGTTCGGCTCCATTACCGCGCTCTGAAGCAAAACCTTTCTTTGCCGGTTCATAGCGTTTTCAAGAACGCTTAAAAGAAGCAGTTTGTTAACAACATCGACGAAATAAATAATATGTCTATAGATAATATTGACATTGATAAACAGTGTATCCGAGATAAAAGATTGTATAAAAAAACAACTAAAAAAAGTAGGATTAGTTGTGTAAGAAAGAGGAGAACTTTCAAAATTAATCAAACTTACTTGAACTATTGGTTACTAACACAAAAAGTCTTCAGTCAATTCATAACATAACATTCAAAATACACTAGGACACTAAAGATACGAATAGAAAAGCAAAAACACCACACTTGGTAATTATAAAGGATCCGAAATGGACGCATGTGTCTGTAAATAGTGTAAAACATGTTCTAAAAAGAGACAGGCACACAACTTTATAACTACGGGACTAAAAACATCAACAACACAAGTATAGATGTAATATATAAACGTTTCGCCTTTATCGTGGCTTCCTCAGATTGTGCGTAAAAAAAGAAAAAAAAGAGATAAAGATACGAATGTGAATGTGAAAAAAAAAGAGAGGAAAAAAAGCGATAAGTGAAAAATAAAACGACAAAAATAATGTGGATAAGAAGCGCGGAAAAAGAATAAAAAGTGGTGTTCTAGATGAAAAATAAGGACTGAATATGAAACAAGCGGACAGAAAGTCAAACAAGCATCTGCTCAAAAAGACAAGTTTCATATATAGGCAAACATTGCACTGATCAGCGGTGGGTAGAACAAACCAGAGCAACATTAATATTATTATCATTGTGTCGGAATTATTGCCTGTTATATTGTGCTTATTCGCAACAAGGAATATCGTGCATTTATTTCGCTTGTCGCTAGAGGTATAAAGAAAAAAGGCATCAACCTCGTCCAACACGGCTTAAGTTACGCCGCCAGAGCGACAAAATTAATGTTCCCTGCCAATCTCCGTGCATGCTCCCTGTCCCGGGACCACTTGTGCTTGCCAAGGTTAAGTAGAAACTTCTTAAAGTCCCGGAATTTAAGAAACAAGAGTTTCTTGTCATTATACACTTGGAACCGATTCGAGAGAAATTAACCGAAACCTGTAAATAAACCGTTTCTCTAATGAAATCGTAATTTGAGCCCCTGTGATTTTTCCACTACTTTTCTCTCCCTTTCTCTATCTGTCTGTCTGTCTGTCTGTCTCTCTCATATTCTCTCTCTCTCATTCTCTCTCTCTCTCTCTCTCTCTCTCTCTCTCTCTCTCTCTCTCTCTCTCTCTCTTCTTTTGTTTCAAGTAGCCTGCAATATACTGGAAACAAGTTGCTCTTCACAGACCAAGCGCGTTTCAATTTTTTTTATTCATGAGGTGAATAAAACTTGGGTTACACTTCTCCACTGAAAGATCCTTTAGAAAATAAAATGTAGACGGTGTGATTATGAGTATGGGATTAAAGGGGCCGACTAGGAATATAGGTGTGTACGGGATAAAAGAACACTTCGCATGGATAATGATTGGTTGAAAACCAAGACCATGCGAATCAATATTCAAACAATCCTGATTTATAATTTAAATTTGCTGGTTCACCGTTTAATTTATATTTTAAAACTCCAACTACCAGTTTATACACATGCGCTTTCAGTAGTTCTTCTTCTTCTTCTTCTTCTTCTTCTTCTTCTTCTTCTTCTTCTTCTTCTTCTTTTTATTATTATTATTATTATTATTATTATTATTATTATTATTATTATTATTATTATTATTATTGTTATTTTTTTTTTATTTATTTTGCAAACAGATGATTGAATTTCGAACCAATCACCTGGCGAAGCCGCATCTCAGTGAAAATTTCTCATGTATGGCTGCGTGAGCAGTTTAGGTGCAAATTCATTGACCAAAAAAAATGTGAATTTTAATGACTTTAAAGTACAGGCTAAAAAACCCATCATACGAACGAAACCTTAGTGTGAATTTGCCGGGGCTGGGGTAATTAAATAGGCTTATAAATAGTCATGATATATCTCCTTTTACTTACATGATCCAGATATATGCCTCCGCCTATCTATTTTTACCTATAATCTAGATATCTCTATAATTCTAAACATAGAATTGAGGCTTAGATCTTAAAACCTTTTGAATTTTCAAGCCTAACAGTTAAATCAAATTTTAGATTTTAATCTTTTGATTTGAGTCTAACTCTGCAAATATCTAGGTCTTAGATCTTTTCTCAGACCTTACTCCATAACATGTAGATCTATTCCAGACGGTTTTAGATCTGCCGCTACCTTTATTGTATGTCTACTTTGAGCTTCATTCCGACCATCTACTTACAGGAAATATTTTGCACATGCAGCTTTTTCTTTTACGAAAATGATAATCACTTTTTTGACAATAGTTTTCGAAAAAGTACTATTTTCGTGAAAAATAATATTTCCACTCCAGTCCAAAGCGCAATTTACAACTTAATGCCAAATTTGACCTGCCTAGGTGGTCTACAAATGCTCGGTTAGATGGTCCGCGTTGTTCGCAAAGCTCCATATCAAGAGATGCTCACGTTTTTGATGATAAGAATAAACCATTTTAGGTAAGTGTCATTTGATCTTATTTATACTTGTTGACAAAGTAAGAACAGAATAAAAGTGAAAAGAAGATCTGCCCCTATTTACAGATTCAATATACCTTGGTATGAAAGGAGCATGCGACTCCTAACAAGGATTCACGTAAAAGTAACGAAAAAGGAGCATGTGACTCCTAATAAGGATTCACGTAAAAGTAACGAAGCCTTTAATTACTCACATGAAAAACGCTGCCCCACTGCAGCTTGTCTCATAACTACTTATCTAGATAATCCATTTTCTAGAGCGACCACGTGCTCAAATTTATAGGAATGCAGCTTTGAAAACAAAATCAATAGTAGATTTAGAATGAAAAATCCATAATTTCACCATTACAATTTATGGTTTTAAGGATAAAAGGAGATGAAAGGGTATTACAGGAAACTGAGCAAGACAAATGCCATATTCAGCTACAAAATTTGGTGTGTATCTGGAACTTTGATTCATTAGAAACTTGATAAGCGTTTTTTTAATCGGGATGCCCAATAAACCAATTTAGTAATTGCTTCTTTGATTATGGCCTATTAATACAATGATTTGATGACATAAATAATATTTTAACCCTTTTGTAATGTAAGCCTGCAAGGCAGGTGAAATTATAAAGACCAGAGTGTTAAGTGGTCCTCATAAATTATTACGTTCAGAATAGGCTTTGAAAAAATGACGGGAATATGCTTGCCTCTTTTGGATTCGAACCATCGACTGTATAGATGCGTTGGCGCCCATTGCCTTGCCATTCAAGTGGAGTATGGCTTATACCAACACATAACTAGACTCCCTCATAAGAGAGGTTCATTGCAGAAGTATTTACAAACACTCTCTACATAATTCGCTATCTTAACTGGGAAGATCCGAATCGCACCAAACACAACCACTAAGGTCTCGTCTACAAGAAAAGCTTGAATATCTATCGAAATCATGGGTTCATTGATTTAATCAGGCGATTCATAACGGAAATCGTCATATTAAAATTATGATTCTCAGATGAGCATCGTGTGATCTTTAACCCTCAAATCAGAAAGTTCAAAATTTCAAGTTTCTATTTTTTTTTATTACAGAATCGGTGCCCATAGGCAAGAATTCTTGCCCAAGGATTTGCAGACGTTCCGCAGGAGGTTCGAACTCTACGCCATAATGTAATAAATAGGAGTTTAAACTCCACCATGCAACATTATGACCATAGCAAATTTAGTTCGCAGAGGGGGTCTAAACTTTTCCTTTTCTCTTTTACGTACGATGCCATTCAATGGATCGATTCTGCAAAGTTTACGAGAATAACAAGCTAATTTGATTGCATTAACTTGATCATGATCATTTATTTAAGTATTATTTAAATAAAGCGCTCGCGTCTATTGGTATGTACTTATCAAATATCACGTACGTGTGAGAAAATGTCATGTAATGTATGAAAAATCTTTCTTCAGCGTCGCAAAATGTCACATCACTATCTCGTTGATAGTAATTAATCTTACAGTAAGTGTAACATTAGCACTCTATCTCTTATGGTATATTATGTTTAATGAGTATAAAAGAAAAATGATTATTTTGGATATAATTATAGATGAGTAAATTCATTACTAATACTGCTTTTAATTTGGATATAATTATAGATGAGTAAATTCATTACTAATACTGCTTTTAAAGATTCGAAATGCTAATACCATTACTAAAGGTTACTTCGAAAATTCATTGCAGCTGGGTTTTTTTTTTTTCATGATTTACACTGAGGACTTTCGTCTTGACATGAAAATGTACTTGCCGCAGTCACTCAACACTGTGTTTACCAGGCGCGTTTATCCTTTAAGAAATACCAGTAAAGCCTGAATGAGAAAGAGAGAGAGAGAGAGAGAGAGAGAGAGAGAGAGAGAGAGAGAGAGAGAGAGAGAGAGAAAGAGAACGAAATAATATATCAAATGAGAGAGCAAAGCAGAGGGAGGAGATAATGAGAGATATGTAATAAAGCAGAGAAAAGCGAGAGACAAAGCAAGCAAACGAAGTCACTGAAAAAGAAAGGCAGAGGGAGGGAGGGAGGGAGGGAGAGAGAGAGAGAGAGAGAGAGAGAGAGAGAGAGAGAGAGAGAGAGAGAGAGAGATTATATTATTCATAGAAAGAAAGGAGAGAGCAAAGCAGAAGGAAGAAATAATGAGAGTGAGAGATATCATAAAGCAGAGAAAAGCTAGAGACAAAGAAAGCAAGCTAAGTCAAAGAAACAGACAAAGAGAGAGACAGATAAAGAGATTGATAGAGAGAGAGAGAGAGAGAGAGAGAGAGAGAGAGAGGGAGGGAGAGAATGAAAGAGTTAAAGTTAAAAGAGAGGAGTAAAACCGAGCGAGAGAGACAGTGTGTTTAAGAGAGAAAGAAATAAAAGCCACAACACCTTTGACATTTACACAAACCGGCCAGGTCGCTTTTCTGCACGTTCCTAAGTCATCTGTATTTGTTCACTACAGAGGAACACATACAAAAGGAATCGATTTTATCAGCGCTGGAGGTAAAATTTCTGTTTACAGAATCTGCTTTATGGGTGGGTAATTTTCAGTTTTATAGTTTATTTCTAGGATTTATGAAATTGACTTAAATTCAGAACCTTAAGTTTTCAGTTTACTATGTTTATATCTATCTGTCTACTCACTCTGTCTTGTTCCTGTCTCCGTAACTGTGTACTGTGCCTACTGTTTAAATGTCTGATTCTCTCTCTCTCTCTCTCTCTCTCTCTCTCTCTCTCTCTCTCTCTCTCTCTCTCTCTCTCTCTCTCTCTCTCTCTCTCTCCCTCTCTTTTCAATCCCATTTCCCATCTGCTTCTTTCCGTTGCCTTCAGTCTTTTCTTTCTATCCCTCTTTCACTCTCTTTATTTTTGCGCTACCAATTTCATACTCTATCTCTCGTTCTATTCTCTCACACATTCATTCTTGTAATTTTCTGCTTAGTTGGATTTCTATCGCTTACTGAATATCAATAGATTTATCGAATATTTCGTTCTACAACTATGCATTTTATACTTCTTCTGCGCCTCCTTTATTTAAGAAACTGTATCAGATCGACTTCCTTGTTTGCGTCCTCATTTCTGCTTACTTTGACAATCTTCAGAATGTTATTATACCATTAAATTGCTTAAGGAAACACTGTCATCACCCCCAACAAGGAAGTCTCATCCGAGAAAAGAGGAGGGAAAATATCACAATATTCTCTTCGCTTCACAATCATAGAAATTACATGACAAAGGTCACGAAAAGCCTACAGTAACGTAGAAAGAAGAGGAAAAAAAATTACCATGAAAGCTTTGTGTATGTTAACTTCATAAAAATACTCACTTGTCATCTTAGATAGGAGGGAATGATTGTGCATGTAGACTCTTTGATCTTTCTCTACATAGCACAGAGGGAGAGAGAGAGAGAGAGAGAGAGAGAGAGAGAGAGAGAGAGAGAGAGAGAGAGAGAGAGAGAAAGAGAGGGAAAGAGAGAGAGAGAGAGGAAAAGAGAGAGAGAAAGAGAGAGAGAGAGAGAGAGAGAGAGAGAGAGAGAGAGAGAGAGAGAGAGAGAGAGGAGGGGCAGGGCTTGGGAGAGAGATGGAAAGAGAGGAAGTGATAGATTGAGAATCGGTAAGGGAACGAGAGCGATCAAGTTGCCACTGCTTTATTTGACATTTAGACAAATCGAGCCAGTCATTTCTAAACGCTCCCCAGTCATCTGTATATATTTACAGCATATTAGAGTCTCTATTAAGCATTGATTTTTTCGAATTTCATAAGTATGAGTTACCGGGTTCTCTAGCCAAATTTTAAAACAGTTGACTCTTAAAGTATGATTATGTCTGTGGTTGCAAAATTATAATTCTTAAAAAGTTCACGTTAGTTTTCTTTGCTTTTGTCAAGCCATCTAGAATTTTTCAATTTTTTTGTTATATTAAAATAAGTTTCTTCTTCTTCTTCTTCTTCTTCTTGTTCTTGTTCTTGTTCTTGTTCTTGTTCTTCTTCTTCTTCTTCTTCTTCTTCTTCTTCTTCTTCTTCTTCTTCTTCTTCTCTCTCTCTCTCTCTTTTCTGTTTCTGTCTTTTTCTCGTTTTGCTTTTCTTTTTCAATTTTCTCTCCTTTTTTTCTGCCTCTTTTTCTTTCTCCTACAGAACTCCCACACTCTTAGACGTTCACTTGTATGCCTAAACTTTAAAAAAAAAATCAATGCATATTGAAAACAACCTGTGTGCACGATGAATTTGCGAGCATCTAAAGAGCGAACACTGAAGATAATTTCTGAATAAAATTGAATTATCTTGATAGAAAATTTATAGCTATTTTGATGCCAGTCTCATTTGCTACCGTTACCGTTATAGCAGCACAGATTAGACATATATATATATATATATATAGATTAGACATATATATATATATATATGGAATATATATATATATATATATATATGAGAGAGACAGAGTAAGAGAGAGAGAGAGAGAGAGAGAGAGAGAGAGAGAGAGAGAGAGAGAGAGAGAGAGAGAGAGAGAGAGAGAGAGAGAGAGTTTCGATCACGTCAAAGAGTTTCAGTTTAACTTTTCATTTTTTTTCATTGTTATCATTCATCATGATTTGTATTTCTTTTCACAATTAATGTTTTCTTATGATTTGATGATAATAACCCATTTTTCTATCTTTCCTTTCCAATCTTAAACCCGGAAAATCATTTCTTTTTTTTTTCAAATTGCAAATCATGCTGTTTAATTCTCCAAGAGCCTAGTTAAGAGTTAGACATTTCACTAGCTAAGGAGGCAAAGAGATACATGAAGCCTAGGAACAGAATACACTGCACATAGATACCAAAAAGGAATGGGCATGAAGAAACAACACAGACGTTTGTTTACACCGCTATAAACCCATTGGATAGCAGAATGCAGTGCAGGTAACAGCCACTTCTATAAACGAGGCTGTTTAGAAAAGCACCAACTCTTCATCAGACCAGAGACAAACAATAAACTCAACTATCAAACATGTTTCATAGGACTAGGAGTGCTTTCAGCTGCTTCATGAGTATTCCATCGTTTTCTTTAGGAAACAAAACTTTTCCCAGGCAAAATGTTTCGACGAGTAGGAAAAGGGGCGTGGCGCGGGTGGGGTATATACGACGACCATGAACCCTGCTCTTGCAAGTGGAGTGCTTTTATCTTCTATCGGACTTCACTCACCATCTCTTACCAAAGAAAACGAACACCTGTTCATGTATCTGGCAAAATGCAGGCCTTTCCTTCTTTAATTCTCCAGGCGCGTTTCTGTCATATTAAATTACAGAGATAAAAGTTGTTTTCAGCCCGCTAGTCCTTGATCTTGGAGAGAGATCATTTAATGTCCATTCTACAATTGGTGTTTATTTTTCTTCATTTCCTGTTCCTTCTCCTCCTTCTCCTTCTAAGCAGGCAAGTTAACACCGTACCCAAAGCGTCAGCTATCATGTAAAACACATTACCGGTGAAAATAATTTTTGTTCACAAAAGGTAACCCAATTTGAGCCAAAATTAATTGCTTTTATCTTCAAGACTAATAAAAAATATTCAATAATATTCTAGGCCATTATTGTATTTATTATAATTAAAAATATGTTCCCTTTTTTAGATATAGGTCACAATATACTCCTGTATTTTAATGATTTTCAGAGACAATATAAATATAGTGCTGATAATGTTGCTCTTATTTTCGTGGTTTCATATGGTTGGGGCCGAAACGTCAAATTTTAAACAGAAGGGGTTTTGTATTTGATTTCATACATAAGAATTACTTGTTCTTATCCTTTTACCCAAATGAAATGCAAGCGAGAAACTTCAAACTTTAGGTTTAGAAGAGACATGCGTTTTTCAAATTTACTTCGGAAACAAATCGCCTAGTTTTTTGCTATGGTGCCTATGTTACTGTTTTTTCGCTTATCCCAATATAGTTCAAGGGAATGTTAAGATTGATGAAAACTATGAGGAAAGTCGGAATCGTTGATTATGTACGATGCAAATTAAAATAAAAAAAAAAATAAGATGCAGTGATACGATGTGGCAATAGCCTTTCCATTGTCCATAATAAAGGGGAAGTTGGACGGCATTAGAAAAAATGTGATATTGAAGCGGTTAGGGTAAAATGGAGCAGGGCATGTAACTATGATAGCAAAAATGCAAAGAATTGTTACCTGTAGTGAAATTTGTTTTATTTTGCTTTTTTGTTTCCTTGAAAGAATCCAATGATCATGTGTTAGTCCAGTTGAGAATTTTAATGGTAGAGGGGCGATGTTCTGGCTGCATTGGAGAGACTAAGATCCATGGTTTTACTTTTACTATACATTATTGGTTTAATTGTGGCTAACGATACATGTAAACAAAAAATCATGAATTTTTTAACATCAAATTAACGAAGGAAAATACAATATTATAAATTAGTCAGAATTTTAGATGACACTAGTAAAATAACGTAAAAACTAATAAACCCAATAAAGCTAAATCAAAATTCATGGTAACCAAAATGGTATTGAGATCCAAAATTACAATTTTCCTTTATTACATATTACCCTGGCTAAGGTAAAATAACATCTGTAACCTCTAAAATTTAGATTTGACACTGGTTGGTTTTCTTTAGCAAATAAATTTAAAAAATAAATTATGCGTTTGCGCTTAAAGTTCTGAAGTTTGAAGGAGGTGAAAGATGGAATGTTGATGCCTTTTCATCAAAACAAATGGTTAAGTGTTCTGCTCTCGCTACCTGCATATTTATCATGCTAGCTAATAATGTCAGTTGTAGTTTGTTTGTCTCCTTTTGGTTTAAGATAACGTAAGATATCATGACCTTACCGCTTCTTTCAAATTTATTCAAACTACCTGCTATCTGAGAACAATCAAATGATAAACAGAGTGTTAACAATGCCCATGTGTCATTTGTGAAAAATGCCGTATACAATTGCGGAAAATTCGAGACAGAAACCTTCATAATTGTAACAATTTCTTTTATGACAATATTTTTTGTTTATGATTTGCCACTAGAGTCGAAGTTAGAAACGGATTAGTTTTTTAGTATGTTGGTTATAAGATTTTTTGCACAGGTTAGATAAATTGTAAGAACTCCTTTGGAGTTGATTCTAAAAGTAGTCTAATATTTGTTATTTGGACACTATCATCATTTCAAAACTACTGATTTTGTTAAACTATTTTGTAGGAAACAAAGCAGATAATAATCTCCGCTTGAAACGAAAAAAAAACACTCATATTGAGATTTTTGCTTGCTTTTATTCCTTAATATTCTTAAGAATCCTGATGCAAAGAGGGTACATAAGCCAATGCTAAAGTTGGGTAGATAGTTCAACTGGGGATCTAATGCACGTCATTCGTATTTTAAGAGGAATGCTCTACCAGCTCGTTATTGCTGCTTGCTGCCTGCTTCTTCTGTTAGTTCTTAGATTGGCTTTACGATACGTAAGTTTCCCAAAAGAACAATATTTTGAGACAAGACGATGCTGTAGCTGCAGCATGGACTACTACCACTTCTACTCTTCTACTACCGCCACCACAAGCAGCACTACTCGGAAGACTTCTCTCTCTTCAGGAAACCCCATGCTTTCTGCCTGACCTGGTGCTAATCGTCCTAAACCGCACGGGTCATTACCGCTACCAGCCAGAACACCTTAGTGCTCTGCTTAACACCCTGGTTTTAACTGTTGGCTAAACTCACCATCTCGACTCATCGTCTTAAGCTGTCTAAAAAAAAACAAACGAAAACAAAAATAAAAAGTAAAAAAAAAAACAGCTAAAAAATTCAAATTTGTTTATGTTAAAACCTAGTCTGGAACTGGTTCTTTTATTTATGGTTGAAGGAGTTGAATTTCAATTTATTTTGTTTCACTTAGGCGTGTTTCAAATATCATTTATCTGTGCATTTGCACATTCTTTTCACCTAAAAAGTTTTGTCTTCATTTTAAAAATTCATTAATTTTCATTTTCGATGTGACAAACAATACACCTCCTGAAGTCTCAGAAATAAATTCGTATTGAGTATAAACAAACCACTGCATCAAATTTAAGATTAAAAAAAAGCCCTGTTTTGCTTCAGCAATGGACATTATCTCTACACCACCGTCGTTTACCACAAAATCTAACGTTCATGACGATGAAGATGAGCAAGTAATTTTTTTTCTTCACGTACACAACACATCTTTGTCATTAATCTGGTCTCTTGACTTAAATGGGAAGTTTGCGATTTAAGCCATAATACAAACTATTTGTCACACGTGGAACCAAAGAGAAGCGATATGAAAAGAAAAACTTTTTATTTTTCAAAATTGTGAAAAAAAAAATGTGTATTTCAACAGATTTCGAAAAGTATATTCACTCTTTTGTAAACTATTCATCATCTTTGATTACATCTCTTGGTTCATCTGGATCGCAAATAAAATTACTTTGATAGCTCACTCTTCTCAAATCGGACTTCTACCTCGAACTAGAACCTTGCTTTGGCTTCTACCTTGACATTCCCAGATTATGACTAAAGCAAACCATGATTTTTCCCCTCGCGTTTTCGGAAGTCTCATCATGAAGAGAACAATAGTCTGAACCGTTGACGCGAAGAAGAGTGAGTGCATGCAGTGTGCCTCACAGGTAGATAGATGCTTAGAAAGAACCCGATTGGTTCTACCGAGAAATTGGTTTCTTTTTTATTTTGGGACTTAATTAGTTTAGCAGTCTTTACCCTGAGTCGGTGAGGAGTGCTAACAACGGTCGTCTATTGCAGAACGCTTTACTAATGTGTTGACAACAGCTTGATCTATTTACAAACACCAAACCTCTCTGCTTCGTTATGCTAGTCAGGTAAAAGATTGGGTTCTTTTTTTTTTTTTTTTTTTTTGGGGGGGGGGGGAGTGGAAGGACTAGTCTTTTACACTTCGTCTTCTGGCGTTTTTATTGTTAAAATCTTTGTCATCAAGTTTCTCTGTCTCTTTAAAATTTCTCTTTTTCTCTCGCCTCCTCCATCCCCCCCCTTCCTTTTTCTTTTAACCGCCTTTCTGTTTCTCTGTCTCTCTGTCTTTTATTTGTCACTCTCTTTCTACTTTTGTTTTTCTCTCTCTCCCTATCTTTCTCTCTCTGTCTCTCTGTCTCTATCTCTCTCTCTCTCTCTCTCTCTCTCTGTCTCTCTTTTTCGCCCTGAACTTTAGATTTCGTCTCCACCTATTTTCTTTATCATTTTCCCCCTACTTCTCTGCAATAAAAAAAGATGAATACTATGATATGGTCTGTGTAATAGGTAAAATGCTTAATACTAAAAAAAATGGGGTCTAAGATATTCCATACTTTTTCTCACTTATTTAACATAAATATCCTAGATTTGTTTTGTTTTTTTCCTCCTTCTTTCATGTATTCTTTGTTCGCTTGGCATGTGTAGTATCACTATGGTGCAGTGCTCAGAGGCGGCGCTCCATTCTATTACAAAAAAAATTAGGGTTTTTTTTAAAGGGAACGGATAAATGTTTAAAACTTGGATCAACATCTTCATTAACGGCAATAGACTAAAGCAAAGGGATTTATTAAAAATAAAATCGAGCGATGAACGCAACACCACTGAAATTGCATCAAGAAAGGCACAAGCAAAAAATGAGTTTATAGAGAAAGAAATAGGTACTAACACGATATTTCTTTACAGTCGCCCCTAGAATTGGTTTGAATTAGACATCTCTATAGTCTTCAGTATTATCAGATCAAGATCGTTCTCCACAACTCAAAATGCCATAATTAAACTCTATTCTGTAGCAGTTTTTAAATAATTGTTAAAACCTGACTGTCTTTCTTCAGAGATTCGACCGATACTGTTGAAACCTTGATATAGCTGAGTAGAGTCTAAACTGAAATCAAATATTCTGACAATTTTAAACACACGTTTAAGATGCCTTGGTCTTGACTATAGCCGACTTGGGAACACTTTTAAAGGTCATGTTTCAAAAATAAAGTCAAGACGTCTAGTTAAAAAAAGCGCATTGCGCGACAAACCGAAATCACATTGTTTGATTTTCGGAAAAAAGAAGATAGTTTTACTGAAGCTTTATTTCATTATTTTGCGGCGTTTTTCGGATATTTTCATCTTACCGATATTCACAAGGTAAGATGATTTATATTTCAGTGTAAACAGAACCATCTTATCACAAAACCTTACACGTTAGAGTTTTAATGACATTCCATCCGGCCGTCAAATTGAAGTCAAGATTTTTATGAATATGCGAGATTGGGACAGAAGGAATTTCTTTCCTCGCCTACCTTTATTTCCAGACTAGATTAGGGGCAGAACAGATGAAATTCAATAAACTGTATCAATAAAGCGTATCAATAGAAGAGTTGTATAACAGGACACCCTAAGGGCCACGCGTGTTTTTCAAAGGCTTTTTCAATCAGCCGGTGGTTTCAAGTCATTTTCAATTTGCGCCGAATGTTATTTCTCTGACTGGCCGTGAGCGACGTTTCATGTTCCCACTAACCTCAATGCCCTTTTCTTTTGAAAGACATGGTCAATGTGACAGCTCATAATCCAGGGTTTGGCGTAAGAGTTTAGAGAAGTAATGTCCTCGTAATCCTTTTAATGAGAGAGACTTTTCTCAACTACACGGACCACCCGTTAGATTGCTTCAACAAATCAAGGAAAAATCGATACTAATAGGTGTGAAATACGGTGACAAATTTGATTAATTAAAATGACACAATCCGAAGCTTGTAGTAATCCGATTTGACATTTAAGACGTTTGTTTAGAAAGGCTTTATTTTTAAAAATTCCATGATTTGTGATTTTCAAAAAGGATGTTTTAGTTTTTCTTCAAATTTTCTTGGGTAGTATACATTGTCTTGAAGTATTTCGCAGAAATTGTTTTTTTTTTCTCTTTCAGATTTCTGTGAGAGATTTGGACATTGAAGGATATGTCGTTGATGAAAATGAAACAGTTTTTAGTCCGTGTTTCTGAGAAACGCATCTCAATCGGAAGAGTGTTGAGATGACGATACGGAGGTTCTGGGTTCGATTCATAGTTGGAATACTTTGCGGTAAGTTAGGATCCCATCCAAACAGGTTCTGTCTTAACGGAAAGCCGCCGACTCCGTTTATTCGAAAAGACTCAAACTGATAAATGATTCATTGTTTGATAAATTCTGTTCACAATGAGGTTATCTTAAGCTGGTTCTAATACATACACAGTAAAGTCCTGTCATACCGGACGGAGATAGAGAGGCAATCCTTAGGTTCCAAACCAGCGTTGAATGGGATTTTTAAAAATACCAGGCTTGGCATAAATTTCTTGACCAATGGAAATTCGAGGAAAAAAACGAAACAAAACAAAATCTACAAGCGCAACAGAATTTTACAGTAAATAAGTAAACAAATTGGTGACTGTTGTAAACATTTTTTTGCTTCTTCATTTGTGGTACTATTTTGATCTTTTCCTTCCCCGATAGAAAAAAAAGTCTATTTTTACATAACAATCTGGATAAACCATGGGGAAAAAAAATGAACATGTCAAATTGAACTTGTGAAAGATAATTTTAAATTAAATGTCTCCGTTTTTCTTTTAATGATCGTAACATGTCACTTTGCTCTTAGATGAAATAAAATTAAATTCCTTGAAGATGAACTCTAAATTATATAACGCCTCTTAAGTCCTCTTTTAGAAACATGTACGATTTAAAAAGTACTATTCATTTGCAACAAGTCTTGTTACTTAAGGGATGATGTGTAACATGCGAATGAAATATTCCCAGCGCTATAGAGGAAATATTGCTGTAATAGTCGGCGTGCGAAGGAACTTCTTCCCAGGTAGTTGACGCTCTCGACGCTTCGTGGCAAAACAAAACTGCTTGCTTTAAAAACAATCTTATATCTGAGAACGAGAAACGATTTATCTAGAGACGTTCCGACTCGAATAAAACACCTGTTAGAAACTCTTCTTTAGAGCCTGGTACATTTTTGCGCTACCTCGTACAGAAAAGTAGATCTATTCTTGTGATGTTTTTCAACAAGTCTCAAATTAGGTCTGGTTGAGGTTTGGGAAAGAAATCTGCCATGGCAGGGTTAGATTGATGAGAGATCTCGTTTAACATTAAAAGAGGACAACTTTATCGGAAACCAAATTGATTCATCTGTTTCTCAAATCTTATTATGTTACTAATTTAACATTAACAGAGAACAACTTTATCGGAAAGCAAATTGATTCATAAGTTTCTCAAATCTTATTATGTTTCTGATTTAATATGATCTAATGCTGGAACTTATTTGAATCACTTAATTATTCAATGCAGTCCTTAAAAAATAAACTAAAATCAAATTGGCTCAATCGGTGTTCCCTTTAGGATTGAACTGGATGTGTATTTATAAGATAAAAAAAAAATTCATCAAATTTCATCAATTTGCCACTGTCATACTGTCATACTGTCGACATAAATTTGATTTTTTGGGGGTTTTTTTTGTCCCAAAGATAGTCAATTTTCTGAGCGAAGTGTTAACTCTCTAATGAGCCCGATAATCTGTTTCTAAACCTGAGAAATTGTTTGACTAAAAGTATTTTTGTTTGAGGTAAAGCAAAGAGCTCAGCTGATTAGTAAAATACATCCCCGCATGACAAACATTGAGTTTGCTCATGCAGCGTCCTACTTTAATTATTTTTTAAACAATATGGTTTAAAAAATCGATACAGATTTTAGCAGCAGATAGGGCTCGTTTCAAAATGAATTTATAAAAAAGGAACGACCTTTGGCTTGAAAACCAATCCTTATTTGGTATAAAATAAAGCATTAGAAAAGTACTAAACATGCAGCATTCGAAAAAGACGAAACATATAATATTAGAAAAAGACGAAACATAAACAATAGGTGTCTACGATTAAACTGAAATAAATTACATGAAGAGAAAATTCCACAAACTATCAGAGCTGAGAAACCACACAATAAATTGGATCAAAGAGCGAGGAGCGGATTTTATGAAGATGTAGAATAACATTTATCTTCTTTCAAGAGTTTTTGGATATTCTCTGTTGTTTGATGATCTCATTCTGCACTTTTGATTATGATGATTTGCTGTTGTAAAGTTCTACCAAAGGTGGGCAGATATACAATGTTCGTTTCAAATAAATCATTCTTTCTGCGTCACGTTAATTTAATTGTTTTTTCCCATGGTTATGGCTTACTAAGACAATAGCACTTTGGGACACAATTTTAATGCAATGGAAATAAAACTGGAAAAGTTCCTGATTGTGATATATATATATATATATATATATATATATATATATATATATAAATCAATTGAAATGGACAAGGATAACGTGCGTTGGCTATAACAAGGAACAAGATCTCTATGACAGTGTAAACAAAGTAGAAAGCACCCTCAGAATATCGCCAATATGCCCCGGGCTGCTCAGACCTAAAGCAAAATAAACATAAGAGACGTACACTTTTTTTTGCACATAGCACCCACCCACGCAGTTGCAGAGGACGTAATGATTAAATCAAATAGTCTTTGCCCGAACATTTTTTCAGCCCTTTAAAGATCTTAGAGCTAATAATCTATATAATAAGAGTGTATTCCGGGCAAAAGTTTTAGAGTTTGTACAGATCCTTTTTTTTCTTTTAAATATTTCATAACAGCTTTGATCTTTGGTGGTCGAATAATCTGCTGACTGAGGATGTTCTTACTTAAGAGATCTCAGATTGTCTGAATTTTGTTTGTTTTGTATCAGCGCCATAACAAGAACATAACAGTGAGACTATAAAAGATAGTGACGAAGTGAAAAAACCGAATACTTTAACTTTTTCTTTGTCTTTTCCACTTGTTGCTGTTCTTTCTCTCTCCTTCTTTTCATCATTTTCTTCCACTTTCTTTTACTCTTCTTCATTTCCTTATTCTCTTCCTGTCGTTAGGAAGTCTAAATAAACGGAATCTTTAGAAATGAATTAAAATAAAGTTAGATAGAAATGCTATATAGGTCCGTCTAGATTAGTCTAATCTGGATCTTCAGTCCACAGAGTCACACCGATTACTGACTTCATGTCATAATAATGGAGACAAATGCTTAGATATAAATCTAATTAACTTTAACCTGGGGTATAAGATCTAAATTAAATATAGATTTTAAATAAACAATTTTCTATAAATGCGTAGTAAATGCGTTGGCAACTTGTGAATGGCTTTATTTGTCATGTAGGGTAAACTGAGTCAGAGTGGTAAAGTAGCCAGGTTTCAATGTATATTTCTTTTATCGAAACCTCCCAGAATACTGGATCCGGCTCTTCTTTCCAATTTGGCAAAGCGCCTGGTTACCAGCAAGTGTGCAGATTATGCTACAGGAGAATTTCATTGGGCAAAATTCAGAGATCGGAATGGTCTAAGCACTATGTTAATTGTTTAGTTCTTTTACTAAAACGAATTCGAAAACTGATTACATATTAAACATAAATGGTTTTCAAAGGAATGAAGCAATAATTTGAATTACAGATGAATACAAGCTTAATCAAGAAGAAGTTCAAAATTATAGTAATTCAAATATAGTAATCGTAAAAAGGCGTACAAAAGAAGAAATAGATGAAGTAAATTGAGTACTGGCAATTAAAATTACTTGAAATTCTATAATCAATGTAATAAAAAAAAAAGCCACTACCGGCCTGTGCAGGTCTAATACGACACTCATCTATAAGATAAAGGAAAGGAATGTAAAATTAAGACTGGAGATTAAAATAAATTTTTCACAAGTGAAAAAATACCCTGGAAAAAGACGATGCAATGTCACAAAGAAATGGATACTCCACTGGTTGATCAGAGACGGCTGAACGATATGGAAGCTTAAGCAAACTGAATGGGTTTTTTTACGCCTCCAGGAGACAGGAGCTATCATTAAACCTCTGCTCACCAACACGCTGGCCAGAGTGAGGGTAACAGGAAACCTTCGGCTGTTTCCCCGCAGGATAAACCTCCACTATAATTGATAGGCAGATTGAGAGGCTGTGACTGTTTACTCAACATAATAAGATTATATCCAGAAGTGATTTTTTATTTAATCGAAATAAACAAATACGGTAAACAAAAAATAGTTAAACCGCCTTGCGATACTTGACATCGAATTTACATACATACATATATATATATATATATATATATATATATATATATATATATATATATATATATTTATATACATACATACATACATATATATGTATATTTATATATATATATATATATATATATATATATATATATATAAAGTTATCCGTAAGCGAAGTGGAGACATAGGTTTTGATTCGTTGTTTTTTTCCTTCTAAATCTGTTTGTTGGGTTTTTGATTTTCAACCATAGTTAATACTGAAAATACCTGAAAAAATAGACGGGTCGACTTTTTTTTACTGTCAACCTTAAAATTTTTTAATTATATAATAATCTAGGAGGACTTTAAAGTTTCATTTTGCTTATTTAAATCCAGGCCATGCAAAACACACATATGGATTTAAAACATGGAAGTATACCTTCAACTAATCAAAATTATAAAGAAATAAACGAGAGAAACAGGAATGATCAGATAACTATAATTAAATCAAAAACATTTTTTTACAGACATTTGAAACAAGCTGGCAATAAGTTTTTTTTTCACTTCCTTTTGATTATTATTAGCTCTTTTACATAAATTTGTGAATTATTAATTTCTTTTTCTTTTAAATTCAAAATCGACGTTCACTGGATGAAAAGACTTACTACTAACTAAATACAAGGATCAATAATATGTAAACGGTAGATGTCACAGTGAATTTAGGGACGAAAAACATAACGGAGCACAAATTTTATATTTATACTTACATATGTTTGTGTGTGTCTATGTTTAAGAAAAACGATTCGCTTATGTTGCGGAGAGCGAAATAATATTGCTCAATAATAATAGTTAATATACCCATTTTAAAGCCTGTAAGAAACGGTTTTAAATACCGATACATTGTAAATTCGACTATTTTGTAAATTAACTTATCTTTAAGGTTGTTTTCACAAATAATTGAGACGGTGAAGCCGATGTTGCAGAATATTATTAAAAATTGAAAGGTTTAACAGTAGTAATTGTTTTCAATTTCGGTTAAAAAGAAATCATCAGGATTTCATAGTTTTTATTTGGTGCATTTTAAATCCTTCAGCATTCAAAAATTATTAATTGATTGGTGAGGCTGAATTCTATCGAGAAAATAATCATTATTTACTAAAGTTTTAAATTAATTGATAGATTTTAAAGTTTATTGATTGTTACACATAAACTGTTTAAAAAACCTTGAAATAAATTGAGATGGCAAAAAGCCTGACTCCCTAAGGCCTATATTATCATGCGTGGCAATGGTTCTGACCGCTGACACACGATTTGCAATGTATAATTATGAAAACCCACCTAGATCATTGCAATATTTGGCCGTGCATGCTATTATTATCCTCAGAACGTTTTATCCAATGAGGTGAGTCGTCAAACATGCTTACCTGAATAGAGATTTTGATAATCGAGGAAAATGATAGGTCTGTGTGTAAATCACCAAAACAAACACTATTGTTTAGTGTACCATGGAATAATTTTCTGCGTAGTCCACAAAATAGAAAAGAGATACTCGCATTCATTGTGTGCCATAGTACAGAATACAAAATGAGAATAAGGGACTCACACCGGGTCTAAAATACCCTTGTGAATTGTACATTATACTGTGTAGAGAGCTACGCGTCCTTCTGGGAATCGACATTAAACTGCTCGCACGAAAATTTATCCATTTGTCGGTTTCACGTTGGTCATTTCCAGGTTGTATTTACTTTGATTCTTCTAAGGTTCCCATTGATATCAAAAGCTTACAGTAATTATGGTGACAGGCTATAATTATGATAATCTGCTACCAAACATAATCTTGAACAAAATGGTAATAGTGATGATTATTGACACATTTAGCACCTCGCTATACACACAGTCAAAGAATAATTATTCTATTTTCTAATAGCGCAGAATCTTATTCTGATCTATGTCATAATAAAAAAAATGTTGCTACATATCCAATTCCATGGGGTCTTTTCGAACCGCTAACTCCAAATAAAGAATTAAAGCTAAGTATTTTGGTTGGTTGTTTGATATAACACCACAACAATATGATTTCAAGCCTTTTTTTTTTGCTCCTGAAACAAGCCCCAGTCGGACAGGGTAGATCAGAAAAGATGAGGATCCAAATTCACTATCAGACATAAAAGCCACAGATAGCATGATCTATAAACTCACATAAAAACAGAAGAGCAACAGAACGTTTTGAATTTTTTTTTTTATAATCCCTTCTAGATTGATAAAACATTCATCTCAATTTACTAATCGATTTTGAAGACTAACATTTTTAAAACCTCTTATTCCTTGAAATAGTTAAAACTATGATTTGAAATTTCGCAATTTTTTCTCTCTGCAAATGAGTGTTGGCCATTATATTTCATAGTTCCATTATTTTAAAAAAAGACTTTTTAAATGACATGTTAGGATCAGTATTAATCTGCCCTAAATCCTAAATTTTAACCTGTCTTTTTCTTGAAAATCATATCCACAAAATCTATGAGTTCTAATCTAATGAATGAGCATGTTACCATTAATATAACGTTTTGAAGTACTTGCTGTCATCATTTAACAAGTTCAAAAGCAGAAATAGAGTTTGGTAAAAAATTTGTGGAAACATATTTACACAGATCATCTAACATTTTTATTACCAATCCATTTATTTATAATAATAAATTGTTCTCTTTTTTTTTTCCATTTATGATTATCTTGGCGTTGAGCAGTCTTTAATGTTTATTTATTAATCCATTAAGGACTCCTCTTTTTGCAACATGACTTGAAGTTTCCAAAGTACAAAATAATCATTCACTAAAAAAGTTATTTTTTACACTGTATATATATATATATATATATATATATATATATATATATATATATATATACACACACACACACACACCAGAACATAAAAACCCTCTCTTCGACTTTGCTCTAGCTAATCGAAAACATTAGCCACTTCAAGTCTGTTCATTAGTAACAAGTTAAAAGAAATAAGCTAATTTTCAACCGCTACTGTCTAACACATTTATATATTCTTTTAAAAGCTTATTAAAAGGCTCTAGATTCCCGCAGAAAGTGCCTAAAAGTGCACCGCCTTAAGGAAATAAATCGCCGCCCTTATATTTTACCCTGCAGAATACTTGAAGTCAAACAATGGCCTATAAATAGATTTTGATCTCACAAAACTCACAAACTATTTTTAATTAGCTTTTATGATTAACTTATGCGTTGCCTGAGAAATATTATAATCGTTGACATAACCGCTTAAGTTAATTTTTTTAGATTTACAAGTTTATTTATTGATTATTTTTTTTTTAGTAATATGATAGAAGATTTGGCTGCTTCATAGATTTGATGTTTTTCATAAAATAAGGAAACAGTATTTTAATGAAAAGAAAATTTCGCCGCATATTTTCATTGGTTAGCAGATTGGTTGATTGGTAAATAGATGTATTAATTGACTGATTTATGATAGAATATGTGAATGATAAATTTGTTTAGGCCGAGTTCAACAAAAACTGGTGTCTGAGTCACCACAGTCATGGAACCAATATTTATAGAGACGGAACCCCCCCCCCCCCCCCACAAATAAAAAACAAAAATTAATTATATTCTATAAAGAGAGAGGGGGGAGAGAACGGGAGAAAGAGAGAGAGAGAGAGAGAGAGAGAGAGAGAGAGAGAGAGAGAGAGAGAGAGAGAGAGAGAGAGAGAGAGCGGGATAGGGAGGGAGATAGAGTAAGAGAAAGGGAGATGTTATTTCTTCCAAATGTGGCTCGCTCAATAAACTCTGTGAGGTGATGAGGTGAAGTCTACCTGACAAGGAGACAAACATAGGAGCTGTCTTTGTTGATTAACGACCATTGCATCTTCCGATAAATCTTACGTGCTGGTAAACATAGGTAATTTTTTTTTCTTCTGAGGTTCAGCTTGAAGCGCGTTTTATCAAACAGGCAGTTTGCATCGGGGGAAAAAAAGAGAAGGAACAACTTATTTTGATGTGAGTTTGCTTATACAATGAGGTAATTAAAGATTGATGCTTTTCTCTCTCTGAACCTAGAAGAGTGAAAATAAGATCGAATTAAGGAGAAAAAAAACGTTTCTCATGATGTAATATCACTTTTTGTTTACAGTTGTTATGAGGATAAATAATTTATGTTGGAAGTAGAAAAAGGAATAATGGGAGAGCGACAAGCACGCAAAAGAAGAAGAGTAGAAAGAAAGAAAGAAAGAAGAGAAAGAAAAAAGGTCTAGGGTTAATCAAAGTGAAATACAAGAGAGAGAGAGAGAGAGAGAGAGAGAGAGAGAGAGAGAGAGAGAGAGAGAGAGAGAGAGACAGACAGACAGACAGACAGACAGACAGACAGACAGACAGACACACAGACACACAGACACACAGAGAGAGACAGACAGAGAGAGAAAGGAGGCCGAATAAAGAAAGAAAATACTCCATGCGATTGTAGCAGTTGTTAAATAATGAAAGAAGATGAAAGGAGAGACAGACAGACAGACAGACAGAGATAGAACGACAGAGAGACATACAGACAGGCAGGCAGACACAGAGAAGTGAGAGAAAGAAAGGAGATAGGGAGACATAAAGAAAGAGATTGAGACAAACATACGCAAAGATACTCAGGCGAAATAAGCACCAGGCACAATATGCCAGCTTGCATCTTGTCTAAGTTTATTGTGTGTCGAAGCCTGTCCAA
>JAWDGP010007969.1:775000-794612 GCA_033675545.1 Elysia crispata
AGGTAAAAAAAAACTTATTTTGAAACAATTGTAAAAAATGAATATTTCCTAATAAAGTCTTTTCCTTGCGTAGCAGATGATGATAGGTGCCTGGGGATGGAAACGTAATGCGCTAAGTTTGGGGCAAGTCATGAAAGTGTAGTCATGGAAAACAAACTAAACTTTTGAAATCTGCAGATATTTGGTTAGACTGAAAGATGAAAAAGATATGTTTTTTTACACGTACAAGCTGAAACGCTGGTGTCAATTTGCCGGGCCTGGGGTGCGTGTATGTACTAAATAGCTTTTACTTATGAGATCCATATAATTATACGCCTCCATCTATCCATCTTTACCTAGAATCTAGCTTTCTCGAAAATTCTTATTCAAACACAAAATTAACTGAAAATATTTTTGGAATAAAGGAAATCGACCGATTCTATACTTTTCCAGTTTGTTTTTAGATCCTTTTAAACGCTTATTAGAAAGCTGTGAAAATTTCACATTAGGTACATAAAAGGGCACTGCCTTGAGGGAATTCTTAGCCGAGCAGTTATTTAAACCTACATCATATTGAACGTTTAAAAAATCTGTTATAAGATTTGGATTTAAGAAAATTATTATTCTATGTCTAAAAGTAAAATCTAGATTATCTAGATGTAGATTTTAAACTATTGATCTTAGTCTAGCTGCTGTAAAAATCTAGACCCTAGATTTAGAAGCTCTGTCAAGCAACAATCTTTTATTTCAGACGGTTTTTACATCTGCTGCGTACTTTCAGTTTCATTCCTGCTATCTCTGCCCAGCTGTGCTTACAGGAAATAGTTCGCACATTCGTCTTTTCCTTTTAAGAAATAATAATCACATTTTCACCTTTAATTTTCGACAAATACTATTTTGGTGGAAAATAATATTACCGCTCCAATCTTTCGGGTAATTTACAACTTTATGAAAAATTTGATGTTCCTAGCTGGTCTAGAAATACTCGGTTAGATGGTCCTCATTTTTCGCCTAGCTCCATTATAATATAGATGATTTTGTTTTACTTAAATTCCTTGAAAATTTTATAGTAGTTTCAGAAATTTTTTTTTTCATGTGAAAACCACGAGAACATAGGAAGAGAAGAGTTAAGAAACAAAACTGACCAACTGAAGCAGTTCCAACAAGGTGATAACAGCATCCCTCAGATTGAAGGGTTTTTTGTCAGTTGAAAGAGCATCTTCGATGTAACGATGATGTTTTAGAAGTTTTGTGAACAGTAAATATTTTTTGTTGCTTTTTTTTAAATAAACATAAAATAAGGGAGAAAAGATGCCGTCTAAAGAAAAAAAAACAGTAAACTTTATATACTTTGCGCACATTATAATTGTTAATATTTTTCAAAAAATTTAAAAAAAAGTTCGATATACTGATGTGAGTAATCTTTACGGTAATGATGAAATTTCTAAGTGTCGCCAAAATTTGCCGCTCATTGCGTGAATGAAAATTTTATAACGCTCAAAATTGTCGGAAATTTTCAAACAAGTTGTAGTTATTCGTTGACTGAGATTTAAGTTTCAATATTTCTTAGATATTTCAAATCATTCTGCATTTTGTGAGATTTTTAACTATAGAGTTTTTAAATAACCCGTTGTCCTTTGTTTTTTTTATAATTTCAACGGCTTCCTGAGAAAGAATGCGTTGTGCATGATCTGCTGCTGTTTAAAATGCGAATAAATTCTATTTCGAATTCTCTCTCTCTCTATCTCTCTCTCTCTCTCTCTCTCTCTCTCTCTCTCTCTCTCTCTCTCTCTCTCTCTCTCTCTCTCTCTCGCAGTCTTAAAGTCCTTAGATCACAGTTAACAGTAAGTTGAACTATTGATACTCGTCATAAAATGCCAGCAAGTTTGTTGCTTGGAAAGAAACAATAGAAGGAAATAGCGAATCACGTGTGCGAGAGTTCTCGCCTGCTTTATCTGTTTCATTTTTAATCACTTATTATTATAATGGAAACACAAATTAAACCAATTTAACATGAGTACGTTCGCCAGATTAAAACTAAAATGAAATTAGAACAATCTTGGCAATTTAGACGGAAAATTTACATAAAAATTTCATAATTCTAGCAATAAAATGTACCACACGGTTCGATCTTCCATTATCATTTTGATCATTTCTTATTTATACCGATTGTATAAGATCCTCTCGGACTGAATCTATTATGCGTCTGGTTCGTAAGGAGTTTTATTTTTATTTTTTTTTATTTTTTATTTTTTTTTTTTTTGCAAGCTTGGTTTTGTTTTATTGTGTAAATGGTGAGAATTTTAATCAAATACTGCTTTATTTCTCAGACAAATTTCTTGAAATGATTGTATAGTTGTCTTGGCCACTCTGACCTATTGGAGAATGGTCGCGTGAATTATTTCATACACAAATCGGATTTATGTGTAGGTTCGATCCGTCCTAATGGGCAACGTTGTCAGGCTTAATTTTTGTTAAACATTTAGAACGATGAATAAGACGGATAATTATGAATCTATCACCTATTTTTATTCCGCCAACAGCAATTATCTACGTACAATTTTGGTTACATAAAAAGTGACAATTATATTTACAAACTCTTATGAAATATTTTCAAATTGATTACTTTTATGTAAACAAAAATCATATTTTTCCCCTAACACTTTCAGTAAGTTAAAGAAAACGATCAAAAAGAAAAGAACACAAAAGAAGAAAATGGAAAGAAGAACCTTTTGGGTATAAAAGTATAATTATTGAAAAGAGATATACCAGTATGTCAATCAAAGAGGAGCCTTTAAAAGAGAGAAAACAATAGGTTTAATTTTTTTTTTTTTTTTTTGGCATTGGCAACAAAGACAAAAATATTGATTTTTCTAACACATGTTTTCTTTTTGAATTCGTTTTTTTTTAGATACTACAGTTTTCTGGGAAGACACGTGATAAGTGAAAAAGAAACTAAAGTTTGAAGGTGAGCTAAGTAAGGATTATTGCTATTGCTTTGCAATACTCACTTTCGATTTGCTTTCTTTCAAAACCAATTAATCTTTGGTAAATCCATTCATTACAAAAACGAGATTAATTCAACTATTAGAAGGACAAAACTGGTAGATTAAAAAACTGAAAGAACTTTAAAAAGTGAGAGTGAAGAACCATTATTGATCCTTTAAACTATCTTCGATGCCCGCTCTAAGTCTTCTAACAATAGAAAAAGGTGTGTCAAATAGAGCCATCATTTTAGTCGAAATTCACGTAAGAGAGAAAACAACAACTAAAAGGAATTATTAAGAGTTTAGTCGTTCGAAAGTATAGGGAGAACAAAGAGCTTATTGATGAAACCTGTTTGATGAAAATCTGGACTGCAACTTGGCTGAAGGGCAAAAGGACAGATGTATGTTTTAAGATCATTGCTTACAAAGATTTGCGTAATCAAAAAATATCAATTTGGAACAATCGTCTTTATATCAGAGCTTATGAGATTAAATTAACCACAAAAATTCTAACTGGGAACAAGCTCCTTAATACCAGTGGCTATGAAACAAAAGTGACTACAAAAATATCAATTTGGAACTATCGGCTTTATATCAGTGCTTATGAGATTATAGTAGCCACAAAAATATAATTGAGAACAAGCTCCTTAATACCAGTGACTATGAAACAAAAGTGACTACAAAAATATCAATTTGGAACTATCGGCTTAATATCAGGGCTTATGAGATTATAGTAGCCGCAAAAATATAATTGAGAACAAGCTCCTTAATACCAGTGGCTATGAAACAAAAGTGACTACAAAAATATCAATTTGGAACTATCGGCTTTATAACAGAGCTTATGAGATTAAATTAACCACAAAAATTCTAACTGGGAACAAGCTCCTTAATACCAGTGACTATGAAACAAAAGTGACTACAAAAATATCAATTTGGAACTATCGGCTTTATAACAGAGCTTATGAGATTAAATTAACCACAAAAATTCTAACTGGGAACAAACTCCTTAATGCCAGTGGTTATGAAATAAAAGTGATTACAAAAATATCAATTTGGAACAATCGGCTTTATATCAGTGCTTATGAGATTATAGTAGCCACAAAAATGCCAAATTAGAAAAGCATAGAGAGCTCCAAATCCTCTAATCCTTGGCAATGTTGAGGAGGAACAGACTCTGACGTTTGTCTCCGAGTAGAATTATGTCTCCTGAGGCAGGCTCTAGTGGTCGGAAAAACAATGGCATCCGCTGACCGCGTGTCAATATATAGTTCAGTATAACCTGTGCCCAAGGTGATCTAAGGGTATTGCAACTGAAAAAAGAAAACCCTCTTTGAATAATCAAAGGAGACGAATCGCTTCTTTTGGCACACATTTCTATTTTAATGTTTTATGAACGATTTTGAACGATCACGAAGTCTGCTGTCTGCGTAAAACTTTAACGTGTCTGTTTCGGAATTTGATAATAATTATTAGCGTTTGCTTTCTTTTGAAAATTTTACAAATAATATCCTTTCTGAAAAAAACTTCATAATACTTCGATGACTCTCTTGGTTACCCTGACCTAAAAAAGAATTGACCCTATGAATTATTTCACAAACACATTGAATTTTTGTCTGGAGACGATTCTGTCTAATGGAAAGCATCTTTACAAAAAAAGCTCAGTGGATTTGAATCAGACAGTATAATCGTCAGCCTTGTTTTGTCTGGCACTGGAAAATTTTGAATTCTCAATGCATTTTATTCCCTCTCAGAGGCTTTAGAGTTGTGAAAATATAAAAAATGATAATTTTGAAATTTGTATGAGCTAACAATTTCTTCTTTTCAATTTTCAGAAACTTTTAGTGTCAGACAGGTTTCTTTTATTCCTGACATATTATTCAACCATAATGGAAATTCCTAGATGAAATATCTGAACAGGGCTTTCCCTGAAATTAAAAGTAAAACTTCTATAATTATAATTATTTTTAACAGTTGTATCAGATCGGAAGACTCTAAATATAGTTTTCAGTTATTTCTTTGATCGTCACAGTTTGTCGTGCTGGTAAAAACAATGATTTTATGGTCCTCTATTTTGACTATATATATTCACAATAAGTTATGCTACATAATTCTGAATTGTGTTTAGCAAAATAACACCACTCGAGTCTTCTCAATCATTTTGACTGTTGGATTGATCTCATATGTAGCTTTATTCCATAAAATCGTATTTTCTATTTTGATATTTAATTATTTGCCGTCTCTTTCAATAAAAGCATGGGTGTTTAATAAACTGTTTATGGTATGACTTTACTTGACAAGTTACTATACAATATTTAAGAATAGAATTTTAAAGTTGTTTGTATACTTGGTTTTAAATATAGCCTTCCTAATTTTCATTTTTTGTTTTTTGTATTTTTTTGGATATGAAATATTGCATGAGCATTATAGTAGAGGTGTGTCTCAGAGTAAAGCAGTCCTATGGAATATCATTTTCAACATTTGACTCCACCTTTATTGAAGCGAAATAAATCATGATTAGATTATCATTCAATACACTATATCAATTAGTAAATAAATTCTCTAACACTATAATCAATACTCTGGTTTTTCTTTTGGTTTTAAAGAGCCTTATTTGTCTCAAACATTAGCTAAAGATGATAATGCCGATAAATTTTAATTGAAGGGAAGTGATTGTTATTCATAAAAGCATTGTCAAATATTGATATTGGAACAAAGAGTCTTGCTTTAAGAACTGAATAAAAAGATTATGATTTGAATTGTTCCCTTCTTAAATGAATAAATCTATTACATGATTTCTATTTTGATGTAGGAATGATGTTGATTTCATTTTTTTTGTAAGATATATATTCAAATGACTACTGTTTCGTCACTATTTGTTGAGAAGATCTCGACTTCAGGACCAGAGAATTTCTAGATTCAAATCCATTCTAGACCATGTACAGCTTTGAGATTTTGGAAACGGCTGACAATATCAGGTTGTTTTGGTTTTTTTTTTTTTTTGGTACGAAGCTAAATATCTCTTCGTTGTCCTAGAGTGGCGTGCCATATCGGAAAAACGCTCCTTAATCGTTTGAAAAGGTAGAATCTTAATTTCATGGTATATAGTGCTATTTTGTAAAGAGTCTTGGGTACTCTCTTGAACCTGCAAGCCTTTTAAACAGTAAGTCCCCTATGGCCGAAAGAGGTGTATATAATATAGGAATGAAATTGGTGTTTTATAGATCCAAAAGTGGCAACCTAGATCAATGTAACTTTTACAGACACGGATGCTGCAAGGTTACCACCAAGCCTTAGAAAAGGGCTGTTTCAATGGCGTCCGACTCCGCCATCATAACAGCCTAAGCTTTTTTTTGTCTGGCTAGTGTTCTACCGACTGAACTTTTTGACACTTACGTGGAATATTATGTTCACCAAGCTAGATATATATATTCTCATTCTTTAATGTCTATAAAGAATGACACCAATTTTCTCTCATTTATATCAAATGCTTCAACCGTGTTTATGTATGTAATGTTCACCTTTAGAACAGCTAAGCCCTTGTGGAGTGATAAACCAAAACATTATCTCTTCAAGTAAATCTTGAAAAGAAAATTGTACAAGAATATGCCACGAATCAGAAAGAGTATAGCCTAAGTTATAAAAGTGTATTACTCGTCAACCCAAAATTTTTATTTGTTCAGCTGGGACGACTCCTTCTTTTCTTTTTTTACGCTCACGAAATACATATGTTGACTTCACACGACGTAAACATTGCAGTGTCATTTCCAATTTTTTTCGCAGGTGCGCGTATAACCAGACACTGCCTATGTACAATAAATAAAAGCAACGGGTTTTACTTTCTTTCAAAAACTTTGACTTCCGTCAGTTAAAATAAATGGATGTCAAAAATTTAAATAGCTTCAGGTGTTCAAAACTAATAACCCCTCGTAGAGATTCGTCAAGAACTTGTATAAGGGAGTTTAAAGTAGTCCTTATTTTACTCGAAAGGATAAATCAGGTTTAATGGCTTCCTTTTTTTAGATTGAAGAAAAAAAGATTACACGTTCTAAATCCTCGAAGGATATTATGGATCATACGCTTTTTTTATTATTAAAACTGCTTATTATTATCAATACAATCAGTATTAATATTTGTTTGTATTTATCATCATCATCATCATCATCATCACCATCATCATTATTTTAGTTATTATTATTATTATTATTATTATTATTATTATTATTATTATTATTATTATTATTATTATTATTATTATTGTTGTTGTTGTTGTTGTTGTTTTATTATCATTATTATTATTATTATTATTATTATTATTATTATTATTATTATTATTATTATTATTATTATTATTATTATTATTATCATTATCATTATTACTACTACTACCACTGCTGCTGCTGCTGCTGCTACTACTACTACTACTACTACTACTACTACTACTACTACTACTACTACTACTACTACTACTACTACTACTACTATTATTATTATTCTCATTTTGACTACGGCGACTATGTCCATTCTGATTATGATGATTGTGGTGATGATGTTGATGGTAATTTGAAAGATGGAGATGATGAAATTGATCATGATAAAAATGTGACGAAGAGAAGCAAACATTTTTGCAAATGTTTGTTGATAATGTTTCATTTTTCCTCAAGCGCTATGCCCTAACACTTTTCAATCCTTTGCTTTAGGTAGTAAGCGTATATTATACTCATTAAAAAAAAATCAAAAATGGAAAATTAGCCCCTAACCTCCGATAAATTATCTTTGGCAGCAACAAAACAGAAGCAACAGTCATTGTTTACACAGCTTTAGATCATAACTTGAGAATGGGGAAAATGCCTGGATCTCTTTATTAGCTAATTGTAGCGGTGTTTGTCTCTTTTCATTAGTTTAGCTTCTCAAACTATTTGGGAGGAGCTCAAAAACATTTAGAAAGCACGAGTGGGTAATTATCAAACTAGGAAATCATTATGAGTCGAGGGAAAACGAAAGCTTAACCATCTAATGTTTTCAAAATAAGCACGTTGCTTTAATCTGTCTAGGATTTATGACAGAAATGTAGAACTTCGAGATAACGTGGGGTTCAATAGTACTTAGGATAAGGCCACGGCTTGGAGTGAATATGATCACAAGGCACAAAGCTGAACTCTGTTATGCTAACAAAAAATGGAACTTGAAACGGCCAATAAAATGTCTTATTGTTGCTCGAGGGAGAGCATTCATCTCGATAGTCTATTAATTTCATACAAACCGTCTTAGGAGTTTCACGTCTCTCTCTCTCTCTCTCTCTCTCTCTCTCTCTCTCTCTCTCTCTCTCTCTCTCTCTCTCTCTCTCTCTCTCTCTCTCTCTCCTAATGTGAAATTATTTCTAAACGCCCTTTTACAATGCAATGAATTTCCGTAAATTGTGCCTAAAGGTGCAATGTTTTCTAGGAATTCATAGCTGCCTATTTATTTGCACTAAATAATAAGGAATATTGATTTAAAAGAGTTGTGGTTAGATTTGAATTTTTCAGAATCTACGAAATGAGCGATCTATACCTTTAAAAAGCAAGAAAAAATAGCAAGAAAAACACCACGATGTGCATCAGTATAATAATACATTAGATAGTATTGTTTTGGCCTAAGCTTTATTATATCTCTATCTTGCCGTTATATTGCAAATATCGAAAATAACCACTTGGTGCGGTGTTATTTTGTTTCACATCACAATCCTATCCTTGCTTTGTCTTTCAACAGAACTGTCTGTGTCATAACAGACTGACATAGGGTAATTCTGTATAGTTTATAGCATTTTTAATTTCTTTTGTTTTGCTTTTATCTATTAGTTCCGCCTTTTATCTTTACTTTATGTATTCCCCTCTTCGCTCTTTTTGTCTATCACACACATACACACTCTCGCTCTTTCTCTACCTCCCTCTCTCTCTCGCTCTATTTCTCTCTCTCGCTCTCTCTCTCTCTCGCTCTCTTTCTCTCTCTCTTTCTTTCTCTTTCTCTTTCTCTCTCTCTCTCTCTCTCTCGCCCTCTCTCTCTCTTAGTGTATTGAAATTCTGGTAGGACACGCTCTCAGGCAAAATGTTGTTGACTGGAAATATAATGATGACTAATATAGGAATTTAAACATTTCTATTTACCGCAAATGAGACAGCATTTTTACCCCGAAGTTTTCGCATAAAATTTCGCAACTCGTGAGCGTTTTCAGTTACTCCTAAATGTGATGTTTTTGTCTGAATCTAATTTCCTAATTTTTTTTATAATTTCTTTTATGCTGTTGGCATTTTCTTGATGCTTCTTCTCATAAAAAAACAACTCATTTAAGTGCATAGCTCGCTTCATTTGATGAACATATTATATCAACTTCCCATTATTTTACATTTTCTGGGTTGACAAGATTGACATACAAAGCGAATGCCACGGAAATATTTTTATTTGAACAGTAGTTATTACAACAAAAATGTCGAATCAGTTTCTGGAAAGATAGCCCTGGAAAATATACTTTATCCATTTGAAGATATTATTTTCTTAATTTTGTAGTTATCGTTTAGAACATTTTTGGAGAATTCGAAGACAACTAATGTCATATAAAAACTCTACTCCTGACTCTGATCAACCTTTTCAAATATCATGCAGGCCCCATTTTACGTGTTCTTTAATAATAATACTTTTCGCTTTCAGACAAGGAAGTAAAGACACAGTCTTTGAATTTTTTGAAGTACTTAAAACTAGCATTTCGAAAATCTTGCTTCGACAAAATAAATGTTTGCAATTCTAAAACGGTTTTTTTTTTTTGTGGAGATAAAAAGCAAAAAGAAACTTAGGCGACACTTTCACAAGGAAAATGGTATAGAAAATCTCGTGGTTTGAAATGGAAGGACCAGGCTAAAATCTTTTAAGACATTTTGAGCTTGACAACCCTACCGCATGAGTAAAGCAAAAAAAAATCTATAGTTAGCACTGAGCAAATGGGGAACATATTTGAGAAACCCAACTAAAAGGGTTTGGGTATTTGCGAGGTCGAACAGTTTCCCCCTACCAAATTGAGAGGAAAACAGAGCAAGAAAGATAATTTGAGAAAGGTCTGGTAGTAGTTAAACTTGGTGAGCAAACATTGGCAGCCTTGCCTTTCGGTCGTGAGTGCTAGGATACTCCGCGCTTCTGCGTGAGGTTTGAAGAAAAACGGGTGGAGATTTGCTTGTTCGCATCTCTCTCTGTCTCTGTTTCTCTCTCTGTCTCTGTCTGTCTGTCTGTCTGTCTGTCTGTCTGTCTGTCTGTCTGTCTGTCTCTCTCTCTCTCTCTCTCTCTCTCTCTCTTTTTTTTTTTTTTTCTCCATATAAGTCTATTATTTTCACACCTCTTTCCATATTCTAATTGTCTACTTGTCTGCCCCTTCTCTTTCTCTCTCTTTTGCTCTCTCTCTCTCTCTCTCTCTCTCTCTCTCTCTCTCTCTCTCTCTCTCTCTCTCGTTCTTTTTCTTTTTAGGTCTCTCTCTCTTACCCTCTCTCTCTCTTTTCACTCTTTCTTTAGCATCTGCATCTCTCTGTCTCTGTCTCATTGTGCACCTCTCTCTTTTCCTCTCCATCCCATCCTTCATATTTCTTTCATTCTATTTATTTTTTTCTCGTTTTCGCTCTCCATCATTTTTCCTTTGCAATTCTCCCTCCCCCCTTTTTAGTCTCTCCCTCTCTCTCTCTCTCTCTCTCTCTCTCTCTCTCTCTCTCTCTCTCTCTCTCTATCTATCTATCTATCTATCTATCTATCTATCTATCTCCATATTCCTCTATCAAATTTATCTAATAAAACAGAATATTCAAGGCTGTTTCGACCCCAATAAAAATCGAATGTCTTAAAATATGGTACATCTTTTCAAAATCGTTGATTAACAAGTTTTGAAAATGATTAGGATCCACAACAAAAGTCTTCAGGAAGACAAACAAATAAAATAATGTCCATCGAGCTTCGATAGCTTAGTCTTAACACTCGAACTGGACTGGACAACTTTAGACCTTAGTATTAATGAAACCTCATCTTTTAAGTGGAAGGTGGAATTCTATAAATGTGTGTTATTACATATTCTCAAATAGCATCAGTCCTTGAAATTTATTCATGTCAGTGTACGTTGCTCGAAGCTTTGTAATTATGAACATTTCTCCCTTTGTTATACACTTGGTTTTGGAGCTTCGTCTAGTTTAATTTCTTTTTAAGTTTTTATGTGACTTTCATAGATGCATCAGGCATCGTAAAAATAACATTAACATTAATAAATTTTTGGGATGCTTTTCTAATCAAGTTGTTATTACTATGGAGAATCAAGTTTCAGCAAGAAGATTTATCATTTCGCACAAGTAAGCTTTTTTTACAAAGATGTTCTGTCTTTTTTTCCAATGAAGAAGGTTACGCTATCGCTCAAAAACTAATAGCACATTTTTTCTAACTGTAGGGAAAAGAATATTCAATCTCTGGCATCGCGTTCATAATTTATTTACTTTCTGTAAAATGGTTACAGAATAATGATTTACGCGTCCAGATACATTTTAAATCAATCGAAGTTAAAATGGAGAGTATAAGTTTTGCTTCTACGCTTAATGTGCTTGAAACACTCTGAACGACTTGCAAACTATTGAAGATTTCATAACTACTACTACTGAGAGATTTGGATCATTATATAAAAATAAATTCAGGATCACAAATGCAAAAGGTTTGGAAAGATAATCAAAATTTTCTAAGGAAATGTATGCCATACAACCTGTGCCAAATTTCTTTTTATCTAAAAATAAATATGCATACAATTTGCTTGTCGTATCTCAAAGATGAGTTTGGCAAATATAAAATATATTGATGAATTTAAAAAAAAAGGAAAGAAAAGAAAAGTTTATCACACGACCCAATAACATAAAAAAGTCATAAATAATGCAAAGCATTAGAAAATGACCAAAAGGCAAGGATTGATGTTTTTATGATTTACAAAGCGCCAAAAATATAACAAGTACATGGGGCTCGTATACGAAACAGTTTAAAATTATTAAATTTGAAATCTACCAGATTGCACCATGAAGCCATTTCACGAAGAAATGTATTGATAAGTGAAATATATGTGCATATGCATGAGCTACTTCTCTGCTAACTCGGTACGGTCTAATCCTTTTCTCTTTCTCTCATTGTTTTTCTCCACATCCCTCTCTATCTCTCTGCCTTCTCTCTTAAATAACGTTGTTTTTTTTTAAAGATTTTTTGTGCCAAGCTGGCCAGAGCAATAATAAAAGACGCCAATGGCAACTTTCAAAGACGCGCGGCACTTGAAAAGCATTAATGAGAAACCAATTTATCCACAAGGCTTTAAAGTAAAAGCTACTTGTTATCGCACAAACTTATTGTGAAATCCGAGAGAATGATTGTTAAATCTATAGGGTAGTTAACATCTTCGGCGGGAAACCATTCACCTGGAGTTCCTTGCCACGCCTTGTTTGTATTGAAAATGTAATCATGCTTTCCGCTGGCTTGCTATCTGAAGACAGAATAACAATCTAGCATAAAACAAGGTAATGGGGTCAATACATTGACATGGAGAGACGTTGGTACTCCATGGCCGGCGAATCGGATAAGAACAAATAGAGGCACTATATGTGTGTACTTTTTTATTTAAATGCAGTTAAACTTTTTATTGCTTAACATGTATTGTCTAGAGCTTAATTAGGGCCATATACACGAATAAAATTGCTTGAAAGTGTTTCAAATATTAAATTTCTAAATGGGTGGTATTGAACAAGATTAAGTTGAATAGTTATAAAAATTAAAACGTATGTAATCGTGGGGTTGGCATTGACAAGTCTCTAAAAGATGTTGAGTTTTCGCAAATCACCATAGAGAATTATGATAATTTACTGTCAAAGTCTGTTTGAGCTTGTCTATACTTAATCGTCTTGGTTATTGCAATTCAACTCACGCTGGCCTGCCGTAACGTTTCACAAAGATTTACCAAAGATGCTAAACTATTCAGTCATGAAATCAATACTAAAAAGTCTCTATTGGCTTCCAGTAAGGAATAGGGTAGATTTTAAGGTAGTGTGTCTGATGTATAATTATTATTATTATTATTATTATTATTATTATTATTATTATTATTATTATTATTATTATTATTATTATTATTATTATTATTATTATTATTATTATTACTATTATTATATTATTATTTTTATCATTTTTATGACATGTGTGTGTGGGTCTAGTAATCATGATTCCTTTAGTTGTCTCATGCTCAGGTGATTTAACCCGCTATGTTAATTTCCGGGTTATTGTCACTGCCTGTTTTTCAAAAGAGTAAATGACCGACGCCTTCTTCATGCAAACATGACTGAATCATTAAGAAATGTTAATGTTCTAAGGTATTAAAACAGAGACAGCTTTTGCGTCCTCTATGAAAATCGTAATGCGACTTACATTGCAGAACTATTATATTTTATTTTTACTTTACCCGAAATTTTGTTCTATCAATATACAACAAAGAATTGATGTGGAGATTATTTACTCCTCCGAAGAGCTGTATACATAATAAGTAATTTAAGATGAAGCAGTCTAATTATCAAGACTCTATGACTACTAGGATCCTACATTTTACAAATGATGTTATTGATTTCAGAAAACTCACTTTTTCACACTCGCATTTTTTTTTCATTCTGGTCTTCAAAGTTACATGGTGTCTGACAAATGTATGAATAGATTTTTTTTCTTTGCCTTTCTCTGTCTCTCTCTCTCTCTCTCTCTCTCTCTCTCTCTCTCTCTCTCTCTCTCTCTCTCTCTCTCTCTCTTGTTCTTTTTTCATATCTGTTTTCAAATAAGAATTCTAAATACTTAGGAAATTTTAAATTATTCGTAACTACTCTCCTTCGAAATTAAGAGATGTTTCTGTCACTTTCTTTACCGCTTAAATCTACTTACCTGCCTCTGAGCTGATTCCAACACGCAGAAAAATATCCTAAGCTGTTGATCGATGATAAAAGAATATCTGTACCAAACAAATTCCGTGGCGATGACAACATAATTATCTTGTTCATGTTCCCTGTCTATGGAAGCATGGTAAAGAAATTGTGCACGGATATTGAGTCATGATGATGCGGTAATGAAAAGCACGCAGAAAATGTCATAAAACGAAAGTGAGCTCGGAGAAGTTTACATCGATGCTACGTGAATATGTATCTGGCAACAGAAAAATTCTTTCTGAAGGATAGATTTCGTTGTAATTTGTTTTTTATCTTACCTGTTTGCGGTTCACAGTTTGGTATGTGAAAAAATTAAACACTGGGATTAGTTTCAAAAGGACATTGCTGTTAATAGTTTACTGTACACATGTACAATATGAAAGTAATTTGAATTTAACGTTGGGAAAAAAAGATTAACAAGAACTACATAATCCAATTTAGTAAAATTTAATAAAGCACAAGCTGTAACTTTGCCACTTGAACCAATGCTGTAAATAAATTTATGTACAGTCTGCAGTGTAGCATACATTTTGGCAGAGCATCCTTGAATGAAAATTAATAGTATTTTCAAGGGAGAGGAATTAGAGTGCAAGGTAAATGTTCCTGGCAGAATTTTAGTTACAAGTAAACTTTGAATGAAGATTGCTCGCATTTCAGTGGGAATGTTTTATTGTATAGTTATCACGTGTAAGAGCAGCTTAAAATGCTTCTTCTCGTACTAGCGCTTACAATTATAATAATTCAATTTTCATTTAATTTTTATCTTTTCAGCATACTTATCTTTTTGGAGTTTGATTTATTTATTGATTGATTACTTGTTCAATTTTTAATATAATATTTTTAAAAATTATTTTTGCTTGTTTTTTTAAACCTCTATATAAGAAATTCGTTTATATTTTTATTTTTTTTTCTGTGACTTTTTTTTACTCATTTGTTATTAAAAATAATTTCTGTGTAATCTTCTACATTATTATTATTAATTTTTTTCGGGGGGGGGGGGGGGGTAGGGGTAGATCTTCCTCTATATAACCTTTTTCACATAAATATATAAATATATGTGAATATCCCTGTGTGGTTTGTTGTTCTTGTTTTTGTGTCGGACGAAGGCGTAAAGCCGAAAGCTCAAGCGTTTTGTTTTGTTTTGTACATTTTGGAGCTGCACTCTACCTATTTTTTTTACGGTGCTTTACTACTACTACTACTACTTCTACTACTACTACTACTACTACTACTACTACTACTACTACTACTACTACTACTACTACTACTACTACTACTACTACTACTACTACTACTACTACTACTACTACTACTACTACTACTACTACTACTACTACTACTACTACTACTACTACGACTACTAATACTACTTCCACTATTTTTTCTGTTACTATGATTACTCAACACACTTGTTTGTCGCCTACTATCTTTGTCTTCGTTTCTTTCATTTGTTATACATTTGGTTTCACAATATGAGTTTAAAATAGAAAGCCTAAACTTTATATTCTATCCTTACTTGGTTTTTGAACTGATGTAAAGCGAGGGTTTATTTTATAGACTTCCGCAAAAAGGTAATATCAAAACCACAGTAATAACTTTATGATATATTGATGTTGTAATGTTTGTAATCTGACATTTGAAATGATATCCTTTTCCTTCTCTCGTGAACAGACAAAAAAAAGCAAACATAACTGTACATCAAAACAAGATAAAAAGGATTTTAAAGATCTTTAAGAACTTCTAAAATTACGCATGAAAAGAAGGTAGTGTCTTTTACTGCTATCTTTGCCATATGTTTTAAAATGGAGCACTGCATGATTTGTGTAAATTCTGATCTCTCTCTCTCTCTCTCTCTCTCTCTCTCTCTCTCTCTCTCTCTCTCTCTCTCTCTCTCTCTCTTTCTCTCTCTCCTCCCCTCCGCCTCTCTTTCACTCTCAATATCTTTCCTTTCCTTTCCTTCTCTTTGTCTTTAACTACTTCTTCGTAATGAACTTTCATTTTTTTTCTCCTATCCACCGACTAAAACTCTTCTACCTCTCTCCCCCTCAGGTCTTTTTTTGAAAGCTCTTTCTGAAGCCCCCACTGAGCAAGATGGTGCAGCACCCAGGTGATTCCAAATCCACGGGTTGCTCCAAGAGCTGGGAGGTCCCGATGCTTGTTGAGCTCATTCCTGTGGAGACGTTGGTTGCCAGAGAGGCTCCGTTTAATAAATAAACTCCAGGTGAACGACGAGACGTTTTAGAGCAATGAACGACGGTACTAGATGATGCATTTCTCCCATAATAATGAAACAGTTGAGCTATCTGACGAGCAAAAGAAATTTAATTAAAAGCTATCTCTTTTGCCATGTTGTCGGATTTTTATTTTTAGGAAGGAAGGTGTCTTTCTTTTTTTTTTCAATTATCCGTATAAACGCTATGCACCAGTTCTTATTGTTTCTCCTGCCATATGGAGTGGAGATGTAGGACGAGTGCAATCATTAATGTCATAGATATGAGATTTATAAATGATTAGGCACACTGTATTTCAAGGTTTTCGTTTAATTGCATCCGGAAAAACACCGCAAGGGGTATGTATGTATAATACATAACCCGTTAAATGCAATATATATTTATATATATAATATAATATAGTATATATATATATATATATATATATATATATATATATATATACATAAACATACATATAAGTATTCTTCATTAGCCCCTGTAGTCGGGAGAGTAAATTAATTGTAAAAAATTCTAAATTGTTTAATGTTCCCTGCGACTCTTCTAGAATCAAAGTGTACAGAATAACAGATATACGATAGATTAAAAAAAAAATAAAAGACGAAAAGTGATAGATCAATGGATAGGTGAGCATACAGATTGATAGACTGATAGATAGGTGTGCAGCTAGGGAATAGATGCTTCGTTTTTATACTTCTAAACCGATGACTCGACAGCACGCATTATTTCGAAGTCATGTTTTGTCGCAGTTGATTTTTGGGATCACAGGTTGTTCGTTTACAAATCCGATATTTTATTATTTATTAAAAAACAACTCGATAGATCTGTAGATAAACAGAAAGGAAGAAAGGTGTGTATAAATAAATATATATATATATATATATATATATATATATATATATAGATAAATAGATAGATAGACAGACAGACAGACAGACAGACAGACAGACAGACAGACAAACAATCAGATAGATAGATAGATAGATAGATAGATAGATAGATAGATAGATAGACAGACAGATAGATAGATAGAAAGATAAATATATTATATACAGATAGATAAACAAAAAGGCTGATAGATAGATCGAAAGAAGGAAAGATAGTGAGATAGCTATATAGATGAATTATTTAATAGTCGAATAGAAAGATAAATCAATTAAACTAAAAAAGAGAATAAGGGCTTTGAATATTTTTACACACCAAGAGTTGATGAATAATAAATTATTTTGTACCAATCCAACAAAATATGCCTTCTTAAGATGCCTGCTTCTACGTAATTATGACTAGCAGTGATTCGAATGTGATTAGACACAAGAGTTATGCGTGAAAGTGTCAACGATCGCGGTGAGTTTAAAAAGTTTTAACAAGATTCTGTGCACATATTTATTTTTCTGTGATTGAAAACAAAAAAATAAAAAAGAATTAAAAAAAGTGTTCTTTTCTTCAGATATAGGGTTTTATCCTCCCCAGGACTAATAAAGAATGAAGAAAATTTGCCATAAAGTAACTTCCACTTCTTCCTTCTCCTCGAAGACGGTTCTCAGTTTTAAGCAATCTGTGTAGGTTTGTCGCTCACGTTCAAGGTTGAAAGGAATTTATAAGACAAGATGATAATAAATTATTATATTCGCGCTCAAATTGAACTGTGAATAAAACTATAGAAAGGAAAGTTTACATGTGACAGATCGAATAAATCGAAGCAAAACTGTATATTCCTGAGTTTCTGTGCGATCTCAGAAACTTCTCATCGCCTGTCTAGTTTATCTCGCCTTCTTGCATATGCTGGGATGACATGATTGTAACCTGACTGTAGATGCACGATCCACTAACGGTAGCATCTATTAATTTTCATTCCTCCACTGACGTCATCAGGTCACCAACGTCTTTGATTTGCCGACGTCCTGCTTGGTCTACCAATATCGGTGTTTAAATTCGAAATATGGTTTTTTGAGAGTATTTGATCATTTTGTTTTCACATATATTTTTCAGATAAGCATCTCTTCCTCCTCATCTGTGTTTTACTAGGCTTGGGACTATCATGCATGTGGTTTTGTGAAGCAACATTGCAAGAAATGTTTTTAGTTTAAAAATGAAAAAGATGGGACAAAAAATACTAATGATACTCAATATACATTTAATCATATATTTTAAAAGCGTTTTTAAGTATAAAGAGCAAGAAAAGGATTATTATAACTATACTAACAGTACTGAGAACAATCGGAAATACAAAGAGAGAGAACAAAGCAGGAATATGTAGGCCAACGTTATTACATACGCTTCAAAGAACCGTTTAGATAGAATAAAAGGTGTTTTCTTCTATATATAATGGAACTTGGCCAAAAATGAGGACCATCTAAACGAGTATTTCTAGACCACCAAGGAACGTCAAGTTTAGCAAAGTTGTAAATTGCTGTAAAGATAGGAGTGGTAATTTTTTTTTCACCAAATAGTATTTTTTCGAAAATTAAAGGCAAATTGTGATTGTTTTCTCAAAAGAAAAAGGCGAATGTGCGAACTATTTCCTGTAAGCACAGCTGGGCAGATTGGGCAGGAATGAAACTGAAAGTACGCATACAATGTAGGCGGCGGCAGATCTAAAACCGTCTGGAATAGATCTAGATCTAGATCTACATGATGTAGTGTAAGATCTTACTAAAAAAATCTAAAAGGTTGCTTCGACATAGATTCTAGATCTAGGGCCTAGATATTTTCAGTAGCTAGACTCAAATCAAAAGATCTACAACAGAGAAATCTAGATTCTACTTTTAAGCTTACAGATTTTGTGTAACTTCATGCAGGTTTGAATAACTAAGCGGCTTAGAATTCCCGCAAGGCAGTGCACTTTTTGTTAACTTTCTGCGAAAATTCAAAGCATTATTATAAGCGTTTGAAAGGATCTAAAAACATTTCGACAGAGTATAAAATTAGTCGATTTCCTTTATTCCAAAAGGATTTAAGTCGTGTATCTAAATTTTGTGTTTAGAATAAGAATAATCGAGATAACTAGATTTTAGGTAAAGATGGGTAGGTGGAGGTATATATGTGGATAATTTAAGTAAAAGGATAGATAGCATATTAAAGTCTATTTAATACGCATACACACCCCAGCCCCGGCAAATTTACACCGTGGTCTCGTTTGTAGAACGGGGTTTACAACTTGTAAGTTTAATTGAAGTAACATGATTTCGTTACGATGTTTATTTTTTACAAATGTTCTAAAACATGCATCAATATTGACATGAACAATAAAACGGGATTATAATAAAAATAACAAAAATTATACGAAAACTTCTACACAAAACCATCATCGATGTAAAATACAATTACACTGGTAGCCGGAAATTAGCCTAAACTATAAAACAGTTTTCATGAAGAAAAATACAAACTAATTTTTATCTTGCCGGCCAACTGTTCAAATTCGGCAACAAAT